>JAHZNK010001127.1:0-11178 GCA_027744615.1 Lepidocyrtus cf. nigrosetosus NNG-2020 | reverse complement strand
TGACGGAGAGTATTGAAGAAGCTCTGGAAGATTCAGGTAATTAATTAGAGCAGTTAATTAAGATAAGATTGCTGATAAGATAATAATAATGATTGTTGTTCAACTGACTGTATGATGTTATCTTTACAGAAGCTAAACTAACAAGAATGCCAGAGGTTAACGAGATAGTGCTTGGACAAGACTTTGAATCAAAAGATAAATACCATCGGGCAGTTGTCTTGAGGAAGATAAGTGAAGGGAAGTGTGCAGGGCAAGTGGTCATTTACTTTTTCGACGTGGGGGGTACTAGACAATGCAGTTTAAGTCAGTTGAAGCCGGTTAATGAAGAAATCATGAATGTAAGTTAATAAAATTCCTTAATTTCATAATAGTTAAATGTATCACAAGTTAAAAAGTTAATTCCCTTCTTTTTAGTTTCCAGTTATGAGCTATCAAATTGTCTTGGAAGGTATGGAAGGTATGGAAGACTGCACCTCAGGGAAACAGAAGATCCTCATCAGGGATTTCCAGAGGTTGATGAAAGACCAGCTGGAGCCGGCATCACACAGGATTGCCCGTGTTGAAAAAATGGATCTGGAGCATATTTTAAACGGTTCTTCGAAGTTTAGATTGGTAAGTGGAATTGCAAAAATAATACAAAATCTTGCCAAGAAATAGCCTTAAACTTATCTTTTGGCTTATCTGTTATCTTTCTTGCAGTCCAAATACTTCCCAAAGTACAAAGTAAGCATGAGCAGCAGCAATGAAGCCCCACGCTCATCGTATTCCTCAGTCTCGAAGATAATTTCAAACCTTGGAACTTGGAAATGGGAGCAACTTGTTAATACCCATGCAGGGGAGCGGTTAAATGACGACCGGCTTTGTAAAAAACTAAGCTTGGAAGAGCTAACTGTAGACGACAGGATGTTTAACATTGACGAACACTATTATCCTGAAATGGGTGCCAAATTCTCTGCGGAAGTGGTTCGACTGCGGACAGCAAGCAACAAGGAAGGGGATAATAATACAAAACATGTAGAAGAAACTGCTGAAGTGACCACAGTACTACTGGACTGCCCAATATATAAAAACTACCAAGCGGTGCTTCAATCCCAAATGGATTCTTACTGTGGGAAAGTAGAACGCACTATTTTCTACCCGTCCAAGTCGGAATACGCTTTACTCAAGTTTGATGACGACGAAGAGTGCCGGGAATTCGGAATAAAGCCTTTGGAGACGTGGTGCCGAGCTTTAAGAATTGACCCGGAAACGGACTGGTTTCATTTGGTGGACTGGGATGAAAACGTTTTGTTGGAGAAGGTGGATTCCTCCAGTTATGAAATACGAAGGCTCCCGGAAGAATTCAGGATTGTTCCTTCATTGGCTGTGACTTTGTGTCCGTTAGGTACGCTAAAAATCTTTTTATTCTAAAATATTTACCTCGTGTGTATTAGTATTATTACGTATGACAATGACATTATTATTGTAGAAAATGGACTGCCAATCAGTAAGGAACGAGCAGAAGCTTTGTTTCAACCCGGGAAGCGTTGCACTTTCAAAGTAACCGGTGCCAAGAAGGATAAAACACGCCTGGTGGAATATATCAGAGAAGAGTATGGAGCAGAAGGGCTTTAATTGAAATCATAATGCAGTTTGTTAATTGTTTAGAATGTTTCGTATTTGTCATTATGTAATCTGCAACAGATTGATTGGAAAATAGTCACCAATCCAATAAATCATCTTCTCAAGTTGTTAATCGCAATTGGTATTTTACTCTAATTTTAATACAAGTACATTTTACAATTAAGCCTCTACTGACTTGTCATATTCGTTCCATTCTCAATCACTTTATCCATCCCTTTCTCAACAAAAATGTGTGAAGCACTTGTAAAAAACCAATCATCAAATTCTTTCACTCCTGGAATCAAATCTTTCGGCGAATTCTTCACAAATAGTTCGCTATTAAGCTCAGGATTCTTCTTTAAGATTACATAAAGCTGTTTTGCTTCGTTCACAGGCACAACTCCCAGAATTGGAGCTATTGCTTCAACAACCCTTTCCAGGGCGGTGTCCGTTGCTAAGAAGAAAAATGGACTTGTTACGAATTCGTAAATGTGCTCTCGTAGGTCATCAAGGAAGAGACGGGCTTCAACAAAATCTGAGGATGACTAGGGATAAAATAAGGCAATCAATGAAAATGCTTAGATGCATAAATACGTAAAACTTACAGCATTTCTTCCTTCTTTCATTCTTTGAACGGCTCTGTCGTACCAATTCACCATGTCGGGATATTTTCTAAGGAATTCTTCTTTTGTTAAACCGGAAGTAGTTTCCTGCATAAAATTTAATTTTCCTTTATGATAATTAATCATTATTATCATACGTAAAACGTTATTGTACGAATGGATAAATTCTTACATTGTTTAAGCTCGTAGCGTTTTGAATTGGCACAAGACTAGATTCTTGTGCAAATAGTGGCACAAATCCAACAATAATAGTTACGGAGATCACAAATAATTTGGCAAACATTTTTACATTTGCTTCACTTAAATTGAGATTTTAAAATGTATTATGATGCGTAATTCAGCCTTCGTTTGCTCCAACTGCGGGTCTAGTTTTATTCTTGAGCAGAGTTTTATATTGATTGATGGTGATAATGAAGATGCTCGCTAATTAACAATTAACTAGAGTTTGATGATCTTAAAGTCATGAAAGATGAAGTTCAAGGTTTCGTATAAAGCCAAATGATAGATGATAATGATAGGAATAGAAAGTGATGCATCATAATTAGTAGATATTGTGCAAGTGGAATAATTTTAGCATTACAAATACCTCAGGATAAACTATTTGATAATGTTTAAATAAGTAATTACGTTTAATTTTCATAGGGTTAATTTAATTGTAGGTCAATAAACTACCTAAGCCTGGATACTTTCATACACAAAAGTCAAACAAGCGGGGCAAGTTAAAATTGCAATTATACTAACTATCAGGTTGTCAAAAGACAACAAAGGCTTATATAAAAATATCTAAACTGTGTATACAACAGATTGGAAATTATCCTAAATGCTTTAAAATCTATTAAGCTTATATAAATTATATAACGATTCGTTAAACTGAAACCAAAATGCTGACTCATAAATTTTAATAAATATCACAATACAGATAGAACATAATAATATTCATAATATTCGGACATGACATGACATGATAATCTTAATTTTGTTTTAGGACAAAGTTAGAAACAAGATATTCCGAAGAAATTGACAGAAATTAAAGAGAGAATAATTATAAAAATACTTTTTATGAATTTTTAATTAAAAAGATGTAGCAACAGAGTTCTTAATTATCGGATCCGTTGTTGTACCGATCATTCAAGACTTTCCGGTAGCTTATTGAAGCGGAATGACAGCCAAGTTCGTGTCCTTTCACGTTTAAATCACAAGACATGTCCCCCATTTCACAACTCTCAAAATCAGACCGCTCCCTCCCAGCCAAGTCGAATATTGCATAGAATGAGACGATGAAAGCAATGAATATGTAGAAAATCAGCACAATTTTTCTAACTCCGCTGCCTCTAAAGTCCCGGTTGTAGTCAAGTGGAAGAAAGGTGATGAAGGGGAAGCCACATCCAATGCGAACAATGTTATAACGCTTATCCAACAAGACTTGCATCACCTGCAAGCAATACAAAGGCGAGATAAGTACCTTTGGAGTTGGGAGTAATATATCGCAAAAATTAAATGGAAACTCACGGTCATGCCGATATGGAAGATGATGTCCAAAGCAATCCAGACAATTGTAATTATAGCAGTATTGGAGAGTTCCGTGGAGTGAGTGGTGGTGCCATTGCTGCAGCCTTTGCCGGAGGGAGTGTACTTAATGTCTTGGGAGGTAATGACTAGAACAACTGTTTAAAAAACAAACTTGTTTAGATTTTCAGGGTTTATTAGAACAGAAAGGGTTTTGAAATATCTTACGGGAGATGATGTAAGTGAGGAATCCCAAGAAAGCATGAAGACCAAGGTAAATGATTCGTGGGAGGTTTGCCACAGGTCTATTATAGCCGGTACAGCACAGCACGAGGAATACAGCAACTGCAAAGTAGCCAAGAATCCGATGTGTACTTGCAGGGTCTTCGGTGGAGTATCCCCAGTTGTGATAATACGTGTACAAAGATCTCCGGCCTAACAAGAACGTGCAGAAAGCAACGTAGGCAATTCCCATGTGGATCTGTCACAAGAAAAGTTGATTTATGTAAGTTCTGAAGTCTGAACTGATATACTTAGTTAAAGTACTGTTGAACTTACCCAGAACCACGGTGCACAGCCGTACCATCGGACAGACATGAACGTTTCTTTGTAGTAGCGTGATAGAAAGATGGAAACGGGCATGAGGAACAGAACGATGAATAGGCAAGTCTCACCGTGGATTTTACGACAAGTCTGTAACAACAGATATGAGAGGAAGCAGCGTCAGCATTGTATAAGCATTTGTGAATCATTTTTAAATAAACTTTGTCTTACCCAAACCGCAGTATTTCTCTTTGGTTTCCGCTGCTGTTGAATTACAGTCCAATTTAGGTAGAACTTATTGGAGTTCTTGTGTTTTCCCACGGTAGTTCCATTGAGGCTCTTGGCACGTTGTATCTCTTCTGGGGTATCTGGTAGTTTGCAATCAGGTCTGCAAGCCGGGGTAAGACGGAGCCTGGTAATATTTTTCTTGTATTCTGAGTAGCTTGTGAAGTTAACAGTCAGGTTTTGGTTTTCCCGGATGGTTTTGAACGCAGAAGAGTTTCCAAATTCATCCTTGTCGCAGAACTGGGCAACGCTCCTGTGTGCATTAACAGGCGACGTACGATCCTTTTCACAACGGCCGTTGAAGGCAGCCTATAAATAAACAATAAGGACGTAAACATATCATTGTAAAACTTGAGGGTGTTTTTGCCAAAAGTTGTCGTTCGTAAATACAGTTGGAGTTTGAGCCACTTACTTTAGCCTGCAAAACATAAATATTTTGTTACTTTAGGATTCATTCTTTACAAGCTTAAAATATTAGAACACAAAAAGCGCACGTACCTCTCCAATTTCAGTATACTGGCATGATCCAGAGTATTGTCTTTTATTATCGCTCACAGGGACCGAAAGCAAATTAAAGTAGTCCGAGCGGAGGGAGTACTTTTCCACTTTCTCAATCCAAGTTGCCCCGTCGTGAGTAAGCTTATACTCTTTATTAGACTTATCATACTCCGCAGCCAAAGATTTGCAGTCCAGGTCAAGCTTATTCCCATTCTTATCATGCCCTTCCAGTCGAATATCTGCGGCGCCATACCAACGAGGGTAAAACCAGTCCGTTACCTTTCGCTGACTTACCAACTGATTCTTGCGATTAGGAAAGGTGGGACACGATTTGTGTTGATTAACATGGCACCATGCACCAAATGAGTAAACTATAGCCCTAAAATGGTCAAGCAGAACAACTTAATGATTGATTATCTATACCTCCCTCTCTCAAAATAACCAAAAATAGAAAAGATTGCATATTTCAACTCACATAACTCGAAACTTTTCATGTCGGTTGCACCAATACTCGCTCAGCCTCCACATAAAATGAATCCCCTCTTTATCTGCACCCAAAAAGGTTTTTATTGAACTATTATCAGCCCCATCTTCTAGATATGACCATTTGGGGAAAAAAATTGCTGTCGATGCCTAAAGAGAAAGTCCAAATGCGTAGTGTTGAATAATTAATATGCATACCTTTTTTCAAAAATGTATTGTTACCTGAGGCTCTCGAGGTGCCGTTGCGAAACAAGGCAGGTTGTGGTACTTTTGATAGGGACATGATCTTATCAGTGTTTGGCCCGCATTGCCATGGCTGATCCACAATTAATTCTCCGATTGCGTTGAAATTTTCGTCTTGGACTTCCACATAAAAATACTCCCCATACTGTTTGGGGTTACTTGTAATCGTCATATTCACTTCGACGTGTAGCCAGCCATTAAGAACCCTCCCGTTTTGCTTGACGGCATACACCCGGATATCCACCTCCTCTGGGCACAGATCTGTAGGAAAGGAAATGTGAGAGCAAAAACAACTCTTGAGTTATCGGATCTTTCAACAGGTCAACAGGTGATGCAAATAAAAAAATATTTCACTCACGGTAAAGGTTAAAGGTAACTCTATTGAGGGGAAGGGTGCTTTGAAACGAAGGAGAACTACATGTCTGATCGAGTTTCCAAGCTGAAATCCCACGAAGCCTTTCAATGTTATCCACATCGCTCTGATTCTAAAGGATGGACCCAGAAATAAAATTATCGATTATTATCATTAAAATAAATCTGGAAAAGTACAATAGAGATTTGAAAACTGCCTTTATGAGCCACGTACAAATACTTCGGATTCGATAAGGTCAATATAGGAAAGATAGTCATATTTAACGGCTCCCATTGGAAACAATTTGTTAATTGCGATCGTTGGGTTAGACTTAATATTTCTGGTACAGTGAGGTGTCTGCAAGTATCTTGAAGCGGCTTCTGCACGGGGAACTTGAAGGAGAACGGCTTCAGCAGCCAGCAACATCAACATGACTCGACTGACCCCCAACCCCGGAGGTACCCCTCCACAACCCCCTATCACTCTCCGCATCATGACCCAACTTCCTCCAATCCCAAACCCTTTGAACTATCCTCCGTTATCTTGAAAAACTATCAAAATCACTTCCTCCACTTCAACCACAACGGCTGTTTCCAAATAATTAACTACTTTCCCAAAACTAAAACCCCTTTTAATTGAACAATTAAATCCGTGATTAAAAATCAACCCTGATCGAAATAAATACAGGACGAACCACCGATTCAAGGTCAGGTCACCAAACCAAAACCATCGCTGTAGTTTGTTTACTCTGGTTTTTGATTTCAGATTCATTTTAGTAAATTATCACAATAGCAACGAAATCATTCACAACCACTTTTCTAGTAATTTATATGGCAACGTTGTTTAAGGGTTCCATATAGACTTGATTTCATAACCTCCTCAACATGATATGTGGCTAGTTAGGTTATCAACGCTTTATGGGACTTAACTGTTAGAAAACTACGTCGGATATAACGAACCACAACGAGCGACAGAAAAAGGTTCTTTTTAGCTACAGTTCGTTACATTTATTACGAACTGTTCGTATATATTATTACTAGTTCGTAGTTCGCATTATGTTTATGAATAGTTGTATAGTATCTGTCGCAAAAAAATGAAGCATCCACTATGCGCTTTATTGCTATCAAACCATCATCAATCTCGTTATAATATATCATAACATGAACGAGTCAAAGTTCGTTTTGTAGGTAAGAAAAGTGATTTGCTGTTTGAACGACAAGAAGTGGCTTCGTTTTAGTATAATTTATGCTCATATTCACTATCCCCTAGGAAAGCATAAGGTTGACCTGATCCTAGGCCTTTTTCAATTCAAAAATTGCTTGTTTCATAGCAACTCAGGTCGACCTTACCCTTTCCTAGGGGATGTGAATATGGGCCTTAGTATCTAAAGTATGTGGTTCGTTAAATTTAATCATTTTATCCCCTTTAAAACCAATAGGTGCATTCGGACAACAACCCAAACGTTCTTTTCCAGATTCGTTAAAAGGCCCATTATATCGGAGTTTGACTCCATTTTGGTTGATTTAAGTAAAGTTTTGTAACGTTCTTGTATGAAAGTTGCATTTAATTTAATTCGCTATGTACATGAAAAGTCTGATTTTTAAAGGAAAATACTTGTAGTCTTTGTCTCACTCAAAGCGTAGTTTTGATCGAAAGCAATTAACATTTGCGTGTTTAAACAACAGATTAATAGATATTAGGTTAGACACCAAGGGTTTCAAAGGTGAAAGAAAATCGCTCAATTGATACAAAAAGGTCAAACAAGCCGAGTAAGTTGAGATTGGTGTTATTATAACTATCAGGTTTTCAAAAGCCGACATGACAAAGATTTATGTGAAAATATTTAACCATTATGGAAATATCCTAAGCTTTAAAATCTATTCCTGCTTAAATTACAATGATTTGTTTTAAACTTAAACCAAAAATTAATGCATACACAAAATTCATTTAATAAATATCACAATACAGATAACAACATAGCATAGCCAACATAATACTTGACATGATCTAAACATAATCTCAATTTAGACAAGGTTTGAAACAGACTCTTATTAAAACTTATGCAGCAACAAGTTCCTATTCTTCAGTTCCATTGTACTTATTTTTTAAATATTTCCGATAGCTTAATGACGCGGCATGACAGCCCAGTTCTTGCCCCTTCACTTCCAAATCACAAGACATGTCCCCAAATTCACAACTCTCAAAATCAGACCGCTTCCGCCCAGCCAAGTCAATGATTGCATAGAAGGAGACGATGAATGAAATGGTTATGTAGATAATCAGCACAATTTTTCTAACTCCGCCGCCTCTAAAGTCCCGGTTGTATTCAAGTGGTAGAAAGGTGATGAAGGGGAAGCCACATCCAATGCGAACAATCTTATGACGCTTGTCCAACAAGAATTGCATGGCCTGCAAGGAATAAAGTATATAAGCGGAATAAGTACAAAAGTACATGCTATGGAGTTGGAAGGAATGTATCGTATGGAAATCGAATGGAAACTCACGGTCATGCCGATATGGAAGATGATGTCCAAAGCAATCCACGCAATTGTAATTGTGGCAGTATTGGAGAGCTCAGTGGATTGGGTTGTGGTGCCATTTGGACAGCCGTTGCCGGAGGGAGTGTACTTAATGTCTTGGGATGTGATGACCAACATAACTGTTTCAAAAGCAAACTTGTTAACTTATTGAATTTATTAGAACAGGAAGGGTTTGAAATATCTTACGTGAGATAATGTAAGTGAGGAATCCAAAGAAAGCGTGAAGCCCAAGGTAAATGATTCGTGGGAGGTTTGCCACAGGTCTATTAAAGCCGGTACAGCTTAGCACGAGGAATACAGCAATTGCAAAGTAGCCAAGAATCCGATGGGTACTTGCAGGGTCTTCAGTAGAGTATCCCCAATTTGCGTAGTATACGTACAAAGACCTTCGACCAGTCAAGAAAACGTAAAAAGCTGTGAGGGCAATTCCAATATGGACCTATTCAAAATACAGTTCATTAATACAATTTATGAAACCAATCATAATTTCCTCAATGTCTAAGCCTAAGCACTTACCCAGTACCACGGAGCACAGCCATACCACCGGACAGACATGAACGTTTCTTTGTAGTAGCGTGACAGAAAGATGGAGACGGGCATGAGGAATAGGACGATGAATAGGCAAATCTCGCCGTGAATCTTACGACATGTCTACAAACGCATTCCAATTAGAATCGGGTAATTGAAAATTGTTTTATTTAAGCTGTATACTAATTACTAACCCAAATCAAAGTGGCCCGCTTTGGTGCTCGCAGTCCTTTAATTGTACTCCAATCAAGTTTCGGTTTCTTCACCTTTGCAAGCTGAGGATATTTCTTTTTAATCTCTTTTGCATCCTCTTTTGTGCTTGGAACATAGCAAGTCGATTTGCAGGGCGGGGTAAGACGATATGATAAGATGTTAGTTTTGTACTCCGTGTAGTTGGTGAAGATTGATATGTTGAGGTTTCTGTACGCCGAGGACCGAGGAGTTGCCAAATTCATTCTTGTCGCAGAACTGGGCAACGCTCCTGTGTGCATTAACAGGCGCCGTGCGATCTTTTTCACAACGGCCGTTGAAGGCAGCCTATAAATAAACAATAAGGACGTAAACATATATCATTGTAAAACTTAAGGGTGTTTTTGCCAAAAGTTGTCGTTCGTAAATACAGTTGAAGTTTGAGCCACTTACTTTAGCCTGCAAAACATAAATAGTTTGTTACTTTAGGATTCATTCTTTACAAGCTTAAAATATTAGAACACAAAAACCGCACGTACCTCTCCAATTTCAGTATACTGGCATGATCCAGATAAATAATCGTCTCCATCTTGCACCGGGCTCGAAAGCAAATTCCAATAGTCAGTGCGGAGGGAGTACTTTTCCACTTTTTCAATCCACGTTGCTCCGTCGTTAGTAAGTTTATACTCTTGATTATTCGTATCATACTCTGCAGCAAAAGATTTACAGTCCAGGTCCTTCCCTTCTAATCGAATATCTGCGGCCCCATACCAACGGGGATAAAACCAGTCCGTTACCTTTCTCTGTGGTATCAGCTCGTGCAAATGATTATAACGATGAAGGTTATTTGAGCAATGCTCTACAGCATTCACTACATAGCAATACGCAGCCCATGGATAAACGACTGCCCTAAAATGGTTGCGCAGAACAAAACTATGATTATCTTTGATTCTCTGTTGATCAGGAATAAAGCAAATTGTGTTTAACTTACATAACACGGAACTTTTCATGTCGGTTGCACCAGTACTCGCTCAGCCTCCACATAAAATGAATCCCCTTTTTATCATTTTTCAATTCAAAGGGGTCTTTTGACTCATCACGCTCTTTTTCTAGATATGTGTATTTGGGGGAAAAAATTGCTGTCGATGCCTAAAAAGAAAGTCCAAATATGTAGTGTTGAATAATTAATATGCATACCTTTTTTCAAAATTGTATTGTTACCTGATGCTCTCGAGGTGCCGTTGCGAAACAAGGCAGGTTGTGGTACTTTGACGGGGACATGAGCTTATCATCACTTGGCTTGCATTGCCATGGCTGATCCACTATGAATTCTCCAATTGCGTTGAAATTTTCGTCTTGGACTTCCACATAAAGATACTCTAACCAATCGCCAATTACGGGCATTTGCACTTCAATGTGTAGCCAGCCATTAAGAACTCTCCCGTTTTGCTTGACTGCATACACACGGAGATCCACATACTCTGGACAAAGATCTGGAGACAATTTGGTACTTAAGTTAGCTTAGCACTCTTTAATTGTAATCTGGTGACGCAATTGCGCCACCTATTATTAATGAAAACTAACGATTAATTAAAAATAGGTTACTCACTATGGGTGTGATTCGAATTTTTTGTAAGGCTTTCTTGAAGCGAAGTGTCGCTGCATGTCCGATCGAGTTTCCAAGCCGAAGTTCCACGAAGTTTGTCAATATTTTGTAACTCTTCATCAGTCTAAAAAATTACACAGAATAAAAATCTAAACTAAAATACAATTTTGAAAAAAGGTA
>JAHZNK010001126.1:0-23844 GCA_027744615.1 Lepidocyrtus cf. nigrosetosus NNG-2020 | reverse complement strand
CTAAAAAAATAAAAATTAATTGCCAATATAGCTTAAAATAGATTTTTAAATTCCAGTGAAAACGATTCAAGCTTTTTAAACTAATTAATCAATAGTCAATCAAAAGGACATTGTTCATGTTCTATTAAAGCATTTTTATACTTACTTCGTTTTTGTACATCCTTTGGTTTTGAAATCGCCCTATTCTTCACCTTAGCCCCGTGGGGCACCTTCGCCTTTACTTTCATTTTCCCTTGTGGCATCCTGCTTCCAAATAAATCCCAATTAAACACAACACCTTTTAAAATGTTTTTAAATCGAAAAAATATATAACCTGAATCCAACCAGTCAAGATACGCTACTCAATAATTTCTATTCCAAAGCACCGATGCGACTTGGAAACCTTATTTTGAGCTATAGAATAGAAAAATAGCTTATCTACTACTTTAGTAAAGTAAATTGCGTAAAAATATTTTTCTAAAGAGGCACAGACATGAGCTATTTTTTTAAAACATAACAAAAAAGCATGTGGTCTTGTTCTATAGCTTTTACTTAGCTAACACTTTTTCCTGCCTGTAACATTTTTTGATCATGCTCTCAATGGTAAGGAAGCATGTAAAGGTTTGCATGTGGATGGTGTCGAGTCTTATTTCTTCCGATACGCTGAAATGGAATGTCCTCTTTCAATCTATTTAAAGATTTTGAAATTTTTCTGATTTCGTGTACTAACAACTTTTCTTACTCAAAAACTGCTTCATCTTCTTGCCCAACCTTTATATCCATTTTCTATATGCTTGGGAATTGCGCAATATTAAAATATATTTGTATAGAGCACTATATATATAAACATAGTGCTCTATACATATATCAAACATTAGTACATCGTTAAAACAGTTGAAATGTCGTTTGTCGATGAGAATTTAAACACTATTTGAATGTTTCGTAAGCGTTTTGTGTGCTAGTCCTTTACTACGAGTAAATATTTACGTGATCTCATGTTACCCCGACTGTTTATTTTACGCTTCTTTTTGGCAAGTTCCACTTTGGCATGTTCATTAGTCCTCAATCTTGACGAGTTGTTTGAGACTAAAACTTTCCAACCTATGCGTGTGATTTGTAATTCATTCATACCAAAAATTCGCTATTGAAATGCTCGATTCTTTAAAAAAAGATGAGTTTACCTTATTCATGCCTACTTATATCAAATCATATTATTCTCCAGCTTTTCAGTACCATCTTTGGCAAAATAATTACGAAAGCATCTCCCACAGTTCTAACAGTTTGTCCAGCAACTTTCCTTTGTTTTAAAAAAATAGCAAGTTTTAATCTGAGGTCCATTTTAAATGCATTAGATTATATGTGTGTTACAAGCTTGTATAGTTAGTCCTTATCACAATCTCATTGCCCAATCAATAACTAACTTGGCATAACTCATGATTGACTATTCCGTTTTCAAAGTTTACTCAACGCAGGTGAAAGCATAACTCATTAATAGGTTTGTTGATATTAGTAAGCCACATTATTAATAGGAAGAGCCGAAAACCAGCAAATAAGTTGCCGTATTTGATAAATAAAAATCAGCTACGGAGCTATAAATAGTATTTAGGAGAATTGTGATGTGATCCATTTGATATAGTGAACAGAAAACCTTTTGGCAAAGGTTATTGCAATTGATTATTTATCAAACCTAATAGCCAATAAACCGTCTTTTTCCATCATATTTCTGATTGAAATGTTTGAAATTAAACCGATTATGATAATACGTAAAGAATTAATCGCCCTATGACTTTTTAATAGTATTTATTGATTTTACTGCTGGATGGTGAAATGTAAAGTTTCCAGTGCTTTCTTTTGCTTTATTTTATACCTCGGAGAATAATACATAATAATACATACTACTTATTTTTGTATCTATATATTATGCTATGCCATAGGCTAAAAGATGGCCATTTATAATGAAATAAAGTCAATAGTCAATATAGTATACACATGGAAATTTTTAATGAATAAAATATGTCGTTTCGTAAACATTATTTAAACGGGGCTTACTGTAAATGAAATAATGAAATATTGATAACATTTTATACAACTTTTATCGATTGTGATAGCTCAACCCTTAATTCACTTCCACGTATTCGAAAATGTATTAAAATTTCTTGTGCTTAATACTCAAATTGCTTATACAAGTAAAAATAGTACAAACTATTCGGAATATCTATTACAAAAGTGTTGAATGATAGCCAAGTGACAGATTAAGTTCTGCATATTAAGTGAAAGCATGCTTTGACAGCAGGTGCAGAAGCTAAATCGTAAATTCACTCACAAGTCTTGATTTTAGATTCGATTTGAATCTTTTTGATTTCATATTTTATTTTATGGCAAAATAGGAGCATGAATTTGCGCCTTATGATAAAATTGGAAAAATTATAAGGAAACTTATGCTTATGGAAGTATAAAAAACAGTAGTAAATATATCGCAACTTAAACCATACTATTAAGTATGTATCCCCGAGAAATATTCCTATTGCTAAAGTCTGTGCATTTTTAACTTTTCATTTCCAAAGATGCTTACTTCTTCCTAATTGTCGTACATTAGACCTGCTTCATCCGTTTCTTGGTTGTACATGCGGTGAAAATAAAACCAGGTCAAAACTTAAAAACTTGCATGAAGGAAGCCTTAAAAGAAAGTTGAACCAACAACGGTTTTACTTTCTCTAGACAGCTCAAACTTAGCACCATACTGGTCTCCTCTTATTCCCAGCAATTAATACGTGCTTTAGATGAAGTCATGCGATATGCTTATGCTATGATATGGAATGAAAAGGGTATGTATAGTACCTACAAGAAAAGTTAAAACCAAACCGTCATATCTTATCATGTCTTGTATGTGCATTACTAATGAATAAGCAGCTGGGAGAAAGTCTCACAAACTCTGACTTTCTTTAGCTTCGATTCTGCAATCGTCTGAAGCACGGTCAAAAAGCATGGTGAAAGTTGGAGAGTCCCAGACAAAGCGCTGTTATATGAGGGATTACATGTACATGCGGCACGATGCTGCCACATACTCATGATAAGGTTGTTACACCATGTGCAGCTTCAGCATTTATTATTGATCCATGGTGGGTTTGTCACTTACTTTCCTTTAGAATACAATGCACAAAAATAAAAGTACCATTTCAGTGCCTGCATCCTCCTTACCCAAACTAGAGCGCTTTTTGTGCCATATATTATACTAGGAGTCTTGTTTGTTGCCTATAAAACCAGAAATTTGCTACAACTGCAAAAGCGGATAAAACATTTTACAACCGCTCCTGCCTGCTTCATAAGCGTGTGTTTTGTGTGCAAGACCGTCATTTTTATAAGAGAAAGTGTTATACGCTAACGTAAAGTTTTTGTGGAGAAAGTTTTATAATATTGAAATCGTAATCTGGTGTCTGCTTCTGATGGTAAATTCATTTTTCTTTTCAAATCCTACGTTCCTTCTGCCCATTTGAGTAATACCAGGGCAGGTAAAAATAAGTTTTGTGTAGCACAAATTGAAAAAAGAAAGCAAAATAAATTGCCAATTTTCTGTGAAAGCCGTTCAGATCAAAAGAGACTACCATCAGCAACTTGGTCTTTGTAAAGTTTTCTCTTTATTTGCCTCTTATGGGACTGTTGCAGTAATTATTTTTTGCATACATACAGGGAGGATAAAGAGAAAGTAGAAAAAGTAATACTGGCTTCAGCAATACTGTAACCAGAGTCGCTGTATTAAGTTAAAATAATTAAATTAATGGTGAAAGACGAAAGAATAGAAATAGAATAGATTTGATTTTCTTGGGAAAATATATACTCATGTGGGAGTTAGGTTAGCAGAAAGTAACATGTATGCTTCCTACTTGCTACTGATCTTGGCTATTTAATACTACCATACCAGTTGTTAGAGAATCACATTAGCGGTGGCTGTCAATTTAGGCTAAATGAATTCTTTAATTGTCACAGGGGAAGGTGATGACGCAGCGTAACAGTGAGGGAGGAAGGTAGAAGAGAAAGCTGTCGGCGAAAGCAATTCCTATCTACTCAATAGCCAGTCACTACTACAACAACACAGCAACCAAGTTTTCCACTTAAATGCTCCACTGACAAATCTCTCAATTATACTTATTCAAAAACTGAAAATGTATCGAAATCGGAGCTAGTATTAATTAAATTTCTAATTTAAGTAGTGTAGCCAGCTACAGTTAATATTTTGGTGCTCATATTATCATCATTTATAATTAGTCCGTCACTACCCTGTTAGATCTTTCTGTGATTTCATGATTTTTAAACAAGTATGTTTAGCCACCCACAAAGTTACTTCAAGTTGCAAGAATATACTTTTTAAACAAGTGATAAAGTTGTAGACTAATCATTTTCTAGTCAATTACTTACTGGCTTGCATAATCATAAGTAAAAATGTTATACCTTGACAAGATATTGGAAAGTACTATACTAGTCACTGCTACGGCAGCATCGGCCGTAGCAGTTCTCGCTGTTTACTATGTAATTAGCGTTTCACAGGTTAGTAAAAATATAAACTTAAGCAATTTAAATGAATGAAATGAAATTTAAATGATGATCAATGGGTTTGATTAACGTTTTTTTTACAGAAACCTAGAATTCACACTAGCAATAATAAAATTAAAAAGTTCATTCAAGACCATATGAAAACATTGGATGACAAGTACTATCCGTCAATTTATTTCTGGGAGGGGCGGCTTCAGTCTGTGATGGTAAGCAATCATCGAAGCTGTATTATGCTTATTAGATAGTGTAATTTTGTGCTCAAATTACACATTATGATGTAAATACTATGTCATTGATTAAATGTCAGGGTCTGCGACTAAGACTTTCTCCCACTTTCAAACTGCCTTATCGTCGGGAAATAGTTCCACTGTCAGACGGGTAAGAGAGTTCTTAATTTAAAAATTATTTTAACGAGTATACAAAGAATGAGGAGTGAAAGCTGTTGCATATCGGAGAAAATTGCATAAAACTAAAAGAAAGCAACAAATAGTTTTATTACTGATTTACGAAATTAATTACAGCCAACGAGTCTTGTAGTCGTATTTAATTCATAGGGTTTGAATAGCGTAAATGGTGTTAGTATTGACGTGAAAGTTGGAAAGCAGAGCTGCATATTTGTTCATTGGCTTTCACATTAGTTTATAATGCATACTTATTGGAACACACACCTGTGCGTGTTTAGAAAATTCAAAGAAAGAAATCACGAGCAGGAATAATACTCTGGTTGATATTGATGTAACACGTGTGTGTTTTTGGATTAGAAGACATGGGAAAGACTATTATGCAATTAATTAATTGATTCTTTTTAATGATTCAAATTTGTAGTGGGGAAGTCGGGATTGACTTCATGGAACCGGATGAAAAAAGCGTGAATGGGTGAGCCATTCTATCATTTATATTATAAAAATACTTGTTTAGGCATATATGTGTTTGTAAAACTGTACATTCTGGCTTGACTCACTGTTATTCTTGACCGATAATAATTGTTATTTAATTACAGACCTCCACTAAAAGTCTTCCTTCTTCCGGGACTAACCAGCTCATCGCAAACATCATACATAAAAACACTGACAATGACGGTACTAAAAGCAGGAGCAACCGCTATAGTTTTCAACCACCGGGGTCTTGGAGGAGTTCCAATTAAGGTGAATTTCTTTGTGTTTTTCGCAAGTCAACGAAATGAAATTTTCATGTGTAGTCTACAATTAATGATCAACAATCTATGGAAGGCTATATTAAGTTGGCATATGTACCTATGTTAAAATTCATTAAAAATTAATCGATTGCTGTGAATACACAGACACCTCGCCTTTATTCAGCATCAAACTGTGACGATGTTACAGAGGTAGTTGCCTATTTAAAGAAGAAATATCCAGGAGAGCGAATGATTGCGATTGGGACGTCAATGGGAGGGTACATAATTAAATAATAATGTCCACAAATAGATACCTTATTTCTGTGCAGAGTTTTAATCCCTTTTAATATAAAGTCTTGGTTTAAAACCCCTTTATTTTAATAATATTCCCAACAGAATGGTATTTTGCCAGTATATAATACAAAATCCAGAACAAGCAAGGGAGACATTTTTATGCGCAATGGTAATCTCAATATGCTGGGATGCAGTGAATGGTGTAGCAAACCTGGAAAAGCCCTTCGTTAATCATTACATTATCAACTATGGCCTGACTCAAAACCTCAAATTCTTGACGAAAAAGTAACTTTGGCTTTTACTTTTCATCAAAATTTTATGGTTTCATTCAGTCAACAAAGAAGTTTTACATCTAATACGCAAAATTTTATTCAAAACAGATACAGAGAAGTACTAGAAGTGAGAGATTGCTGGGATTTCAATAAGATTTTGAGAAGCACCAACTTAAAAGAATTCGATTCGTGCTTTACTGCTCCACAATTTGGCTTCGGTTCTGCTTTAGAGTACTACAAATCAGCAAACATTGTAGATGACACTGACAAATTCACCATTCCAGTTTTTGGGTTTAGCGCAGCAGACGATCCAATGCAGCCCATAGAATGTAAGCGTGCATTTATGCTCAAGTAAAAAGGATTGTAAATTCTGCTGCTTTCACTCTACTTTCACAAATGCTCTTTTATATCACACAGGTTTACCAATAAAACAAGCGGAAAACCCTGGATCAAATCTTGCTATGATAGTGACTATGCGAGGTGGGCATTTAGGATTTCTCGAGGGACCGCTGGTAAGTGCGGCTTTTAAAGAGAGACTAAATTTATATTAATTCTTGTAGTATTTAGTTGATCAATTTCGTTTTTTGTTTGTTTACAACAGCCACTCCGAAAACCATTCCATTATTTGGAGCGTGTGGTTGGTGAGTTTGTTCTTGCTGTTCGAATGTACGGAGAGGAAATGCGTTCTGACAAAGAATTGAATGATAATAGTAGTAGCAATTCTGTTTGTAACCATCGATAACTAATCCAATAGTTAATCATGGGTTCATCTCTTCATCGTCACCAGCAAAACCGTTTAAAATCTACAGTTTAAATCAAATTGTAGCAAAAACAAGGTGCTACTATTGCCATTGATTGCCTTTGGAGTTATTTAATTTCATACACCACACAGATACAATAAGTTTAGTAGGCAATTTTTTTACTTCTTTCCAAAATCACCGATTAAGTAAAATAACTCAAAAGAGAAAGTCATATATAGAAATAGACAGGGTTTTAAGCATGTCAGTTAGTTATTCTCTCATAAATGGTTATAGAACTTTTCAGCAAACATTTTCTTTTCCGTTTTGACAGTACAATTGTTGCACTATTCAACGCGTTTCAATTTTATCGCCACTGTATTAACATTTTTTCTCTTCACCGTTACTGCATGGAAGAATTGACATTGCTTGAGTCAAGAAACCTAGATTTTACTCTAAGTTTATTGCTTGAGTTCAATAGGCAAAACTCAAAGTGGAGATGAAATGAACATGGGAAATGATATTTGCTTTTGTCTGGAAACGATTTTGCGTATATTTTAGTTGAGTGCATTATAGCCATGCAAGTTAAATACTTCGCTCAACATTTTAAGTGATACTAATTCTGGTATAGGTAAAAGTACATTTTTTCTTGTTCAATGTTTCTTATTTGATAATTTGTAAAAATGTATCATTCACGAAGGAAATCGAGGGTGAATGATAAATGAGAGAACCGTTGCACTCTCTCTACCATTTACGTAAATTCTGTTCTCTATTCCATGTCCATAATTCATGAATTAGTATAGTATAGAGCTAGAGAATATGTACGTGTCACGAGCAGCTTAATACTTGCTAGAATCTCACTAGAAAGTGGTTTTATTACGACTTATTGAAAGTATTCAATGTTTCGGATGAAATTGTATCCACATCTAAAGCAGAAAATAGTTCATCTTTACGAAGAAACCAAAAACTGACGAAGCGTAGATCTGAATTTAAAAAAGAATTAAATGAATGGTGAGCATTGTACAACGATAGTTGAGTCTAATATACAATTTCGTAAAACTACCAATCACTATGAATTTCAAGTACACTTAAGTATTTCCATTATTAAAGTATTAAGTGATATCGAGTAATCTAAAATACAGATAGAAAAATAAAACCTTTTTATATATCTTACTAACATTTAATTAAAAACTAACAAAGGTAACATACCTTCGTATAAGATATTAATATTTCAAAAAGGCAATAACTACCCTTTACATTTGAAGACAAACGCTAATGATAACCGATTAATTTAGTACTGCATTATTATCTACATATACTGTGCGCTCTATTTCATAAAGCATTTATAAACAGCAACTTATCATGTTTTACAAAAGGTAATTTTTAATAGGATTTAAAGTTTAAGTAATTATTAGGATTTTATACTTGGGTGCAATATATCACATTGATTACAATTGCAGAAGAAAGAATGCTGCGAAAATGATTAAAAGTAATTGTAAATGTGCAATATTATGTATTGTAGAGGGTCGGGTGGTGACTAGAGGCAGTTTTGTCAAACGTTTGGTAAAATACGTAGGAAGAATTTATTGGCATAACCTATGCAAACCTGTTCCCGGCTATCAAAAACCATATTCAGAATTTCCTGATAATTTTTAACAATTTCCCGTCTCATATATATACTTGTAGTCTTCGAAAAAGCTATTCGGTAGAAACGGTTTAAAAAACTGATTGGCAAAAATATAGTAAGTAGTGGGTGAAGAAGAAGCCGAGAAGGAGAGAGAAATGAAAATTTTAATAGGTCTATATAAGTCAAATATTTGTAGAAATCAAAAATATGTGATGTGATTTATGAGTTAAATTAACTTATTTCATCAATATAGTAATCTAGTTTTTTATACGAGTTAGTTCAATCCATAAGTATTAGAGAGACTAACGTAGATTTTAATTGAGCAGAGTATCTTAATTTCGTCCCGAAGTAGTGATATCTTAACACTTCCTGTAACTGGCCTATGCTATACTTGTACACAAACATATTTCCATAATATTCTTAATTTCATAATATTTTGTTAGTACAATTTTGTCAGGGTATGGTATGATTTATACTTAACAGATACATTTTTACTGCGTTAACATTTCAATAGAATTTTTAGGAACCTATAGGGAACATGTAGTTCTGATCCATTTGTAAACTTCCTACTTATGTGTTATTCCTATGAACTCCGTGAACATTAATGTAAATATTATAGTCTTGTCATAAGTATAAAAAGGTTGGTTTCAAATTAAAACCGTCCTAACTGTTCCAGATAGAAAGATATAAACCTATTGTAGCATTCCAAACTTTTCCCTTGAAACGAAAGGCTATATTGAATATCAGAGTCCAGCGAAAGTAAGACCACAGTTTAAAATTGGTTTGCAATTACCGTCACACCAGAACATAAATGCCATTTCCAAGTTATCAACTAGAAGCAACATGGCTAAAATATACTAAAAATAATGACTAAACACTAGAGTGTAGGCCTTGTGGAATAAATTATTCATGCATACGTTACTATAAAAATACTAATAAGGTAATACTTATAATGTGAATTTCCTCGCGAAATCATAACAAAAATGGATATTATAAAGTATAAAGAAAGAAGCGATGTAATACATTTTAATTTAGTTATTAATTTTTGTATTCCATTAAATTCAATCAAATTCATTTCTACCAGTTGATTGTAGAACTAATGTATACTTTAGTCTTATATTTTTGAAGCAGACACGATGAATGAACTTTATTAAAACAATTGATTGAAGGTTATTTGTATGTACCACCATGATTCGATGTGATTGATTCACCTTTCACTCTACACTACTCATGTTATGTAGGTATATGAATGTGAAAATCATAGTTTCCTAACAAAAAGTGCAATATCTCAACCAAATTGTTCTTCTCGTACATAAGGATATATCTTATTTAGTATATTTTCCAATTGTTACCACCTTTCCCTACTAGCTGATTGTAAAGCACAATTTGTAAATTGCTTTGTTATTGTATTGTCCTCATTGTATTCGTTATTTTTCTAGAATACTTATATTATTACAAATCATGGAATTATGTATATTGTCTGCCAATGTTGAATAGCACGCTACAATGTAATTTTATGCAAAAGTCGTGCTGCCGAAAAGAACTCGTTCAAAAACTTGTAGTAAAATTGTGTTACATCGACTGTGATTTTAGTGCACTTAAGAGGTTTTCACATTGTTGTGATTGCTTATTATGACTACGTATTATTACCCATCATGATAATTATAATACTGTAATTAATAAATAGAATGCTCAATAAAGTTTGTTTGATTTGCAAACAGTAACAAATAACAAATAGATTTGCTGTTCTAAATTTTATTCTCTAATCTACTGAGACAAAACATTAAACGGAATTGTATAAACAGGTAATAACATTAAATACTTTGTATAAATAGGAAGATAAATTAGGACTGAATTATGAATATATATGATTAATTATAATGTAGATCATTTACGTTCGTGGTACTCAAGTTGCGACTGACACTTTATTTTTCGGTAGGATTATTTAATATTAATTATCATACAATACACAATGGTCTTTGCTGCATTGACTCGTGGCGAATAACAATGATTATTGCAGGTATATACTTAATACTAGCTTCATTTATTTAATTGATAGGATCTAAAATCTAATTAGCACTCGGGTATATTAAACAGCACAGTTTTGACCAAGGCGGAAGGCCGCTTCAAATCGTTCCTTCTGCTTTCGGAAGACTTCCTTCACATAGTCTTTCTGTCTCTTTGAGGTTGCGATGAGATGAAGTCCTAAAAAGTCAATTAGTAAGTTCGAATTACAAAATCTAATCTTTAAGGATAGGTCAGTGCAATATGAAACGTTTGGTAAGGATTCAAAAATTAAACATACCTTGGAAATAGTACAGCTTGTCTGCATTTCGAAACCTTTGCTTCCCAAATCGAATCAATGGTTTGATCTTGAAATTATGAGTGTACCGTAAGAACCTGAGCATGACCATTTTGAAGGAAGGTGCGTCCAACTGGTAATGTAACTGCGGAGAAAATAAGTTTTTAGAAAGTGTGATTCCTTAATTTAATTTACTTCTCAATCAATGTAAAAAATATCTCAAAGGCATACTATAAAGTTATAGTTAGTTATCTATTCTATAAAGCATTCCAAAAATGAATTACATACCCAATTGCCGAATCCACGAGGCGTTTTAAACGGAACCTGATATTGCGGTGAGAGGGGGCGCGGGTTCGGAGCTATCCCCGGATCATCATTCACTTCCACTTCTGGCGGAGGTAACCCCACTTGCAGCTGGTGAAAATGTTCAATTGGAGGAACAGGTGGTGGAACTCCTTTCCCATCATCCCCCTCTCCCGCTGATTCCATATTATATAGTCTTGTATTTGTTCTAAAGTCCTTTCCTAGGATGATACTGACGAATTTGTTACATTTCACAACCCAAAGTTAATTTAATAAGACTACTCCTCCGTCGCTGTTGGTCCCAGATTTAATTGCTGATTTTGCATGAAAAATGAAACAAGTTGATACTTCCAAAATCCCTTCCTCGTTCAAATTCCCGAATACCAAGCCCTTTTTTAGAATCACAAAGAATTACAGTTTTCTCTGTGACTTGAGTAATTTAATGAGAATCACTTCCAATTTAACTGAAGTTAATTAACTAAAGTTGTGACAAGGTGGGTTGCATGCATCCAAAGAAATGAAAGCGCATGGAACTCTTCTCAAAACTTTTGCTCTTCGTTCTCCGTCGTGTAGAGCGAGTGAACTTGTCCAAACCTAAAAAAGCAATGACAAATCAATGAAGTGTACTTGCACAGCGGCCATATACACCATCAAACAACGTTTCTTGTCCATAAAGTCTTACCAAAAACCCAATATCCAAATTTACACCTCTTCTTCCCTGCCTTTCAGCTGTATCAATACAAATTTATCGATGACAAAAACGTGCTCGCTTTTAACACTATGATTAACTCTGACCCTATGATTGTACTCACGATTACATCACAAATGATTTAAAACTAAATTAACTTTTAAGATTTCATTTAAAACAATCACTGAGAATGACAAAATTTAAAATCCAAAAAAGGCACGACTAGAACAACACCCATTCCTTCACAGTTCTGATGAAGATGATCAAATTTGATGAAGACTGAACAAGATCGGTCAGAGTCTTCACTAACAACCTTTTTGGAAGGTGTTAATTGCAAAAAAGTTTACTCCAAAATAAAAAAACTACTCCATTAAACTCTTTTATATGGAACTTGACAGTTCTTGTGCTGCTGCTGAGAATGTTGTTGGTACACAAACAAATAACACAAACACATGCTTTCTTCCCTTTATTCACAGGAATGTGAGCATTGAACATGCAAAGCATGCGTTATTATCAAAAAATATGCATTGAGTAAATTTGTGATAAATTTGCTATGACTTTACGAGTGCTGCTGCTGCAGTCTGCAGTGCATGCTTTACTTTTCGAAGTTCCGTCCCGAGGTTTCTTCTGAACAAAGACCATCACCACATGTTTCCTTCATCATACAAATCACAACTATTAGCACACTATGAAAAATCAAGATTCAACATGACGTAACATTTTTTAAAAAACTTATGACATGACCACTTGCCACTGATTTAAACTTATCTAAAATATCTTATCAGATCTAAACAGTCTTATCTAACGGGGTTTTGTTTGTTAAATGCATAAGGAAAACGTATGGAATATTGGCTAATGCAGATGAAAAATTAAATTTAAAGTGATTTTAAGAGTTAAGATGAGTAATGACTGGCAATGGCAATAACCTCAATGAAATGCGTGTACGGGATGAATTGATGAGAGTCATGCATATCCGTCGTAAAAATTGTTTTTTACCACAACCACACAGACTAATATTTTTATAACTTTGTTTACGCACACGCTATTGTTTGCTGTTTAAATGATTGAATAACGCATATAAAAACGAAGTAAAATAGGTCTTTGGACTGTTTTTCATGAATATGGTTACAGGTAATATGATGATTCATGTAGTTTTGCGGGGGTTATGGAACGTTTATCAAAGTTTGCAGTTAAAAATACGATTTTAAAAATATTTATTCTAAACTTGAATTGTTGTATATAGTACAAGCTTAAACAAGTACAAGGTTATAGGACAAACATGAATGAAGAATCAATATATGCCTAGATTATTAAATTTCATCAAATATTCTCAGGTAAGTTCAGGTAACTAAGCGTATGGTTTTCCTTTTGCATCAAGCAAATCCACCACGAGATTTGCCACAGATTGATACATGTCTCCTCGTAGAAACATTTCTACTTTGCTTCCCAAGTCGCTAAAGTTTTGGTTTCCAACATGGAGAGATCGTCGGACGGAGGGAAGTTGGACAAATGTAGCGTAGTATTCACTTGCTTCAGGCTCCTTATCCGTTAAAATGCTAAAGTATGAGTCAAGTCCAGTTGAATTTTTGAAGTAGGATGGGCGACCTGACAAATCTCCGTCGATTAGATCATCGATAACCTGCACAATTGAAACAAGCAATTAGGAATTGCCAACACATATATAAACTCTTCATATTTCTTGTTAATAAAATGCACCCTGAATGCGTCCAAGTAGCTTCCATTCAAAATAAAATTACGAGCTTTCTCTTCCTCCTGTTGAAAGTATTGCTTTTGATTTAGGTTCAAAAGTCCAACGTTGTGCAAGTACTCTCCGTAGTTTAACATGTTCACTGGATCTGTGAAACCATCCCCAATGGCCATTCCCTTCAAATTAATTTTAAGTTGTGGACTTCCTTGGTTTTCGGTGTGGATTTTGTGGCAGATGGCAGGCACATATTTCCCTTTGGAAAGAGTAGGAATAGTGAACAATCATTTATAAGTTTGTCAACGATTTTAATCGATCTTCCTTTAAGATTGTTACCTGCGTAGGATTCTCCGGAAACATAAAAGTCTTTGCTTGCTAATGACGGAAACAAGGTAAGCAGTTGAGTAATAGCTGAATAAAGGTCACGAGCTACTTGATCTTCCGTTCTGGCAAACCCTTCATCGTCATCGGTGAAGCTGAAACCTGGAATCATAAAAAGCATGTAGGTATGTATGGTCAAAACGCAAAGTATATTTTATACTAACAGGTCAAGGTTTCCTTACCAGTACCAACGGGGTTATCAAAGTAAATCAAATTGTGAGTAAAACTCCAACTTGTTGAGCGCAAAAGGACTTCCATATTTCTGTCAATGATAAAAGGACCATTTTCGGTAAACAGTCCGAACAAAGACGACCCTCCAGGTCCACCTTGAAGCCATATGAGTACTGGTGCTTTCTCCGGGTTAAACTTTTTTTTGCAACAAGATTATAATTTTAATTAGCATTGTTTCATTCACCTAATGTAACAACCTTTCTGTTTTTCTTCATAGTTCGAAGCTTACCGAAGCCGGGAAATACCAAAAGAACATGTTTGAATTGTAAGTGGAATTCACCGTCAGGTAACCACTGTAGCTAACCACATCAGTCAGATTTGTTACCAAAGACAAACGTTGCCCTTCTTCAATGCGGCCACTGTTAATCAACGGAGTCAAAATCAACGGTTCACCAACTTCTTCGTTTTCTGCATGTTGATACTGTAATTTATCCATGTGTGGATAAATTCGCTTTCGGGAAAGACCAAGGGTTGTGGCAAAACATAGAACAAAGAATATCCCTACAAAAAGGGTTGCTTTATGACCGTTTTGAAAAATTCTCACGGTCATTTTTAATAACTACTAATTTAACGGAATATTTCTGTTATGAGGGGTTTCAACATTAATTGCAAAAAGCAACAGATAATTAAGTGGAATACAACTTTTAGCCTCACTGGAACTGACTGAGACGAGACCCACCCTTCAAATGTCAAGGAAAAGATTTATCCAACTTCATCATAATACATCAACATGATTTTACTTATTTAGATAGATGTTTTTGCCTCGAAAGAATTGATTAAGATGTTGTTGTTAGTCGCTGGACTGGTATACTTGGAAATATAGGTTTGTGCATTACATGCGCTCATCTATTTAGTTACAAGAACTTTCTGTATCATGGCTTTGAAATGACTATGAGAAATCATTAAAGATTCTCAATGAGCAACTTTATAAGATCACTTGAGGTCAAATCAATATGCATACATAATTAGCTGTTTTGCCATCACCATGTTGAAAACAGTTTTAAATTGATTTGCTGTTCTGAGTAGTTGGCAGTGGCTATACCATTTTGTGTTCATAAGTATTGATTACGTATTCGTAGATAGAATGTTGTGGTTGTACAAAATGTTTGTTTCAGCTCAACTATTTTATTAACTTACTTCAAATTCAATTAATGCAAATATAAATCAAGCCTGAATATAAAAGTACATTTCTTTGTAATATTCATAGGTACTACCTATATGTAGTTTATATGACAGTAACTGACTTACTGTTACAGTTTGTACAATGTTTTATCTAAATGTTACATTACTCGGCAAATTACAAAATCTATGATCACTGGCATCAATCATATCAAAAGAAAAGAAAATAGTAGAGTTAGAGTATGAGTAAATATTTGCGAATCATGCTGAACAATAAATATAGCACACCGTTCTGGTTAATTAATATGTATCTTACCGAATACAATAGGAACAAATTGTCGCAATACACAAAAGACCAATAATTATTTCCTTCATAGATATGTATAAAATGAACACACACAAAATACTTTACACTGTTACACCGTAAAACAACATTGTTAATTAAATTTACTTTGGTATTTCTTGATTATGCTTCCGATGAGACAAATATATCGAATTTGTTAAGCAGTAAATTGAACAAATCATTATTTTGTCATTGAGATTGTTGTTGGGAAAGTGAGATCATTTTGTTTTCCAATTCTTTGATCACCATATCATATTGATTGTAAGCACCAGTCTGAAGAAGCCGCCGACGCTCTGCTTGAAGTCTTCGTATTTCCTCGTCTTTTGAATAGTTTCCCGTGCTTCGACGCTCATCATTTCTTTCACCATTGTTTGGGCGGAGTGTTTCTTTCTTTAGGGCCTTGATAGCCTCCGAAATGCCTGACACAGCCTTTCGCTCCTTTTTCAACTCTTTATGCTCTCGAGTAGCCAAAATTTGCAGTCTACAAAATGAAAAAAGTCTCAGTTTAATTATAGCTTATTGTAATCAATCAATCGTCAATCGATTTATAATCATGAATCATCAGTGAAACAACTTTTGCATTTACCACAAAATTTCATCATACCTTAAATTTTCGTTGACATCCAGCAACTCCTGATCTCTTTTCTCATAAAATTCACTCAGTTTTTGAGACAGTGCCATACTTTGCTTTTTATATTGCTCCTTTCTGGTGTTGGCTTCTTTCAACTGACTTTTTAAAATTTTGTTCTAGAAATGTCATTTAAATATATTTTTAAAAAAACAATAAAATCGACTAGTTAAACATTAAAACTATCTTTTTATTTAAAAAGTTTCTCTAACCTCTTCTTCTAAAGCTGACACTCTTGCAACAATGCGTGATCCAGGTTGCTCTCGTTTTTGATCAATTAAATTATCAATTTCTGCATTTTTGGAATCCAATTTTTGTTCGAGAAGTGCAATTTTTCGCCGAAGCTTTTCATTCTCTTCTTGATAATTCTGAATTCGACTATTCAAGCCTTCCAACTGGTCAAACATATGATACAATACATATTATTTAAAGAATTTATATATTGGCTAGATAAATACAAATAGGAACAACATAAATCTGCTCAATCCATACTTTAATCTTGTGTGATTCTTCCAATCGCTTCATATTCATATCTGTATGCTGGTAAAAGTTTTCGTTTTCAATTTTCAATTCCCGAAGTCTTTCCTTTATCTGTAAACATAGCGTTACAAAAATTTAGAAGCTTTTCAAATATCCAAATACAATACTAAAAATCATTGAAAACGTTTCAATCACTAATTTTTACCTCCAATTCTAGTCTATTCAAGCTTTCTTCTTTTTCGTTCATTTGGCGGCGCTGCTTATTTAATTCTTTTTCTTTCTTATCCAATTCGTTAATTCGTTTGGACAATTGTTTTTCCCTTTCAGAGTCTCGTTTAGCAGCTTCTTCCGAGAGGATTTTGATATATGCTGCATCTTTTTCTTCTTTCTTTTTAAATTAAATACACGATTTTACAGAATTAAATATTTTTACAAGAGAGGATTTACAAGTGAAATATTTGACAAACCTGTTTGCGATATATTTCTGCTTGTGTTTTTGACCATTCTCGCATTTCGTTGGTGGCCTTGTCAATAGATTGAATGCCATCTATAAAAATGAATGATAAATTAAACTTGAGCTGGTTATAAAACATCATTAGTCATTCTAAATGGTTAATAAGTTATCTAACTTACATCTCTCTGGCGAGTTGTGGTTTCTTTCTAAATCGTGTTCTATTTCACGAACAGGAAAAAACGCACTTTGCCTTGTCTTTGAAGTTGAAGTGCTTCTCGTGTCATCAGGTCGTAATCGTATGTCAAAAAATAAGGTTCCGATTTTTGCATTATTGTTGGTCTTCAAAATATCCACGCTGTCAATTAAGCATCGACTGTTTTGCGGAGCACCTTCTCCCTACAATGTTCACACAAGGATTTATTATGAATGAAGATGCATAAAACTTAAGATTATGTTAATGCGTAATTGCGTAAGTACCTTTGCGAAAAAAATACGTCCAAATGGGACCATGGCAGTTGCAAAGCATTTATTCCTTTCGCCCTCCATTTTACTAAATTCTACTGTTAGCGGATCGTTTAGCAAAACTTCAGAAAATCTTCTAATTGTCACAGTCGTAGAAAATTCATTACGTTGGAAATTGAACCCTTGACGAACACCAGTAAAATTAGAGCATAATGGCTCTGCGGTGCTTTCAACTGGGTCTACAATTCCGATTGGATGGTGCAAGTAGCTCACCAGAAATGATTCGGTAAGCAAACGACTGCTCTTGAGCCAAAAGTTTTTCAAAATAATAGTTATTTCAAATTTTCCAGGTTCTGGAATAAGTTTGGCCAAGTTTTCTTTATTATTAACAAAGTCAGACTCTTCGGAGGAAGCAGAACCCGATTCTACTCTATTTTGTTGGATTTGACCGCGATCCGTCGTTACACTATGCGTATCACTATCTCGTTTCCTTGCAGAAAATGGTTCCAATAATAAATTTGCTGGATTTTCTTTCTGTCCAGATTTGGCATTGCCTTGGACTTCATATTCTAGCAATCGTCTTAGATTGGATGCATTGCTATTGTCTTCAACATTGATTTCTAGATTTTCTGGAAGAAATTCGTCCGAACGCGTTTCCGTCGCACAGGGTGACTTTGGCTTTATCTGATTTTTTCTAATTTGATCTCTGTCAAATTGATCGTCTTCATTCAAATTATCTGTACCGGTTCCTGGAATACGATGACTGGATTCTGGACGTCCATTTACTTTTGCTGGGTCTGACGAGATGTTATTAGCATTTCCATCAAGGTTGTCGCATACTGAAAAATAATTTGGCACAGATTCAAGAGAAAACAACACTCGTACTTCTGGTTTCTCATGGTGAGATAATCCCATTGGGGTTCCCCATTCAGATACCACGTCCAAAGTAGCTTTTAACTCTTGAACATCAGGTTTGCTCAAATCCAACAGTGTAAGAAAGCAAAATCCTAACACTTGCTCATTGGTGTACTCGTTATTCAGACCTAAAGTGTACCGGACAATATGGAATTCTAACGAAGTTTCTCGTAGGTAATCATAAAATGTTCCGCCGCCTGCACGAATTCGAGCCGTTGCTTTATCTCCAATAAAAGTTCGACGACTAGGATCATCAAGAGATAATAAGCAGGGTTCTGATGCAATATCGCAACCACATGCGCTGTATCGAATCTGCCAAAAGTATTCATCCGTCGATTTTCGAGGACTTCTTCCATCCCATAATGTGTGGAGATAGCTTGCTGACACAATGGTTATGTTCAAAATGTGCAGGTCGTCATCCGAAGACGGTGAGCCAAGTTGAAAATACCCTTCAACTTCATGTACAGTCCAAATGAATTTGCTTTCAGGATCAGTATGCCTTTGCAATCTAGTTTCCGATAACTTTGCTGCTGCATCTCCGACAGGGTGACCTGATTTTTCGGTACTTTTCCTTTCCCCTGCTGCAGACGTTTGTCTACTTGAGATTGGTTCATTCTGCTTGTTGTTGTTGTTAGAATTGATTTCTCGTGTAGCGAGTTCTTCCAAATGTAGAATCATATGCAATTTTGGTTGCAATGAGCGCCAAGCGTCTTTGGTTCCCAAAAGTGGATAAATCTTCTGAAAATATTAAATAAATTTTAACTTTTCGTTCGCTTTTGAAGTTACGCATAGAAATAATGTTAATAGATTGCTTTAAACCGAAACACTTACTGCCTTTGTTGGATCCACATCTACCCCAGGGCCAAATGACGAAGCATCTTTAATGTGCATAACAACATAACCTATTTCGGTTTCACTACCCTTTTCATCCATTGCTTGACAAGATACCCTGATAATGCTCCTATTGGAACGAAGCCTATAAAAGCCAATTATAAGAATTAGGATGTCATGAAATTGATTTTACTTTCTAATACTACATCTATAATTTAAAGACTTACTCTTTTAATTGCTTTCTGGATAGAGACCAAGCAAGCTGGGAATTAAACTCAGGATCTGAACATGCTGAAGTCAGTTTCGTAGTTCCGGTCTCCAACGCCATTTCTGGTTTTAAATCTGCACATTTTGCTCTTAAAAAGACACGATGTCCACTACTCCCTCTAACAACAAAGTTTTCCCCTAAGCAGAATATAAATGAAACCACGCTACGTAATTAAATGATCTCACAAACAAACAAAACCAAAAATGCTTAACTTACCTTTAAAGATGGACAACACCAATGAAAGGGTAGGAGGGGTGGAACAACGTTCTTGTTCAGCTGCCATTGTTATCATCAATTGATTAATCCCTCCTTATAAAATTTAGTCCATTGAAAAAAATCCTAAATAGTAAAAGAAGAAACATTAAATGATCTCGCTTAAGTATAAATTCCAGCGGTTCGAATGCGATGTAGAATGTAAACTCTACCAAAGTTTTAAATATACCGTACACTTACTATATCAATTAAAATAATTGAATCACTTCGATTTCTACATTTTAATTGTAAAATCTGGACAATTAGTAAGCGTGAGGAGTGATAATACACCAATTTAAACTCCAAGAATTCTACTCTATAAAATTAAGGGATGGAAAATAATCACTTTGGTTTTTTGCGACACAATCAAATTTATTCATTGACAACTATAAATACAGTCTTGCGTAGTAAACAAATCAATGGTTAGAATACGTGTGTCACACTAGTCGAACAAAATCCAGAGAGAAATCATTAAAAAATTCACTTTTTTCGACTCTTCAAATTTGAGAAGTCCTCCGACAAAAATTTACAGCAAAAACTGTACTTCCGGTATCTCCAATTCCACCACATTCACCAAATTTCATAGAATTTCACCAAATTTAATCAATAGCCAAAAACATTTTCCCCACAACAAAATTTGTAGAAAAATGATGGGAAAGAGGAAGTTGATGTTTTGCTGGGATACGCGCGGGAGCGGTTATTTTTTGGAGAAAGCTGGGGCAATCTAAGAATTTTTAGAGTTACAGACAAACCACGATGCAATGCATGCCAGCATTCATAATTTTGTTTGCGAAGAAAATGCACTCAAAACTCGATTCAATTTCCGTATCTCTCCAAATAAAACAGATGATCTCATAATCCTTATGCATGTAAATAGACAAAAACGTGCAGTGACTCAGCTGACACTAAAAAACCACTTCAAATTTTTAATTAACCACACATTCTTGTTAATTGTTAATTAAGACATTGCTACAAAGTGAGATTTTTGTATTTTCAGTTGGGTTAAATAGTTTTTGAGATTGGAGATATGCAGAAATGAAGGTTTTATCACCTTTTTTGCATAATCTCTTGCCCAAAGATAAGGAGAAACTTTTAAACTGTCTGAGTTTCCTTTTTATGGATAGTTGACAGTAGGGAAGTGAATGCCAAGGGAAGAAGTGCCTAGACCAGTGCTTATTTTTAGTTTAATAAAAGTACAACCTTTGCGTAATAATGAGTACTTCGAGACACAAGAGGGTTATCAGTGAAGTGGATAACCCTCAAGACAATGAAGGTGAAATGGTGCCTCCTCGACAGAAGAAAAGTAGGGGTTCATCCTCTGGGGAAACTGGAGACTTTACCGGTCAAGGGCTTTCACGAGGTAGATAAATTTTACATTATTAGTCATAAAAATATATTTTAAGGCGCATTACTGCTGGTATTTATGTCGAAAATTTTGACATGCTAAAGGCTAAGTACTAGTAGTTTCTGTAAATTCTGCTTGTCTTTTTACAATGAAAATATATCTATGCACCAGCTACTGCTACTTTCCTAAATTTCAAGGTCAAAGGACAATTACTGACGGCGCCAGCTCCGCCATTAGTCTAATAATAAGCACTATTTTCCAAGAAGCATAAAATACAAATTTGATAGTATTGATAAGATGGTTGTCATTGCGCACTGCACACACGTGCGTCTAGTCCTGTCTTTTTTATTGCAAAAGATGTTCACATTATCTTACAAGCAGTATATTAGAAAACACAAGTTGGTTTTAGTCAGGTTTGCAACAACAGCCTTATTTTTTCATTATCTCTTTCTAATTTGCATAGGTCGAAAATTACTCAAAAGGGAAGAGGCTCCTGCTTCTTCTGCAACGGCTACTGCTATCTTGGATAAAAACGACGCGGATGCAAAGACAAAATGTAAGGCAACCAAAAAAGTACCTGATACTTTGGCGAATAAAGTTACTCGATCAACTGCAAAAGCTTCGTCAAGCACTAAAAATAATGCATATGAACAAGAAATAATAAACAGAATTTCAAAAAAGCAGGAAGCTAAAACTAAAACAGTAAGGAAAATGAAAATAATAGAATCCGCGACTGAAGTTCTAACTCCTCAACAACGATCAGTTATTGAGGCTTCTCCTAGGCTAAGAAATTACACAATACCTAAAAAGACGCCCGTACCAGACAAGACCTTAAATTTAAAACATGATCCACTTCTTCCACAACCCGTTGTTAGAAGGGATTCTAGCTACTCAGGAATCCCAAAGAAAACAACCTTTGGTGATCAGATTAAAACTGTGAAGAGTCTGCTGGAATCTTCAGTAAATAACAAGCGCAATAAAAGATCCGCTCATGAAGGGACTGATCAAGTCACTGCGAATGATGCCCATTTAACCAAAGTTCGTCAGTCAAAGAAAATTAAACATCATACGCTTGAATCGTCTTCAACCGAGAAGCCCAAAATCAATTGCTCAATTCCTGGCACATTATGTGCATTAAATGAATCAATACCAAGTTCAGCGATGGGTACTAAGAAGAACACTCCTTTGCCGAATGACGAGGGAAAGCAGAAAACTACTTCAAAATCTGAGATCAATAATTGTCAAGATGAGAAACTTCTCCAGGTCGAAACAACCCTCTCTGAGGAAATGGATTACGATACTACGGTTAGACATCGACATTTACTTTACTCAACTACTGTACATTAAAAGCAATAGTAAAATTCCTTGTAGCAAAGTAGTTTCATGAAAAATGTTTTAACTTTTTTCAGGTACCGGAAATATATCAAATGGTTGCAGAGGCATACGCATTGCAGCCAATTCAAAATGATTTTTATACATTTGATGCTATGGAGGTTGACCCGGCGGAAGTTGCAACTAACGCAAAAGATCAACCATTGCTTATGTTAATTGCTGACACCAATGTTTGGATAAGTATGCTGAATCTATTTTAATCCCTTTAATAAAGTTTAATTCCTTAGCTTTGAAATAAGAAAAAGGTTTAGTTTTTGGGGTAATATTGTCCGTCTATAGGTAATATGTCCATTATTGGGCAAATATTGAAGACTTTGGATGCATCTGTTAACATTTTGATTCCGTGGATGGTTCTTCAAGAAATTGATTACAATATTCATAGCAATAAGGCATCCAACAAAAGAAGAGAATTTCAAAGTGCTGCAAAGTACATCCACTCCTTATTGTGTTTGAAGGATCCTCGTATCAGAGGACAGAAAGCTGCAGAGGCTATTATTGGTATGGAATTTAATGAGCTTATGGCCGATGATTCAATACTCAATTGTGTTCTCCAATGCCATAAGCAGACACAATTTATAACGGTACATATATCGTTTTAATAATGTTTTTCTAATTATTGTGATAATGAACGCATGGTATTCAAATATCAATTAATTATCGTATAGGTGTTCCTTACAAACGACATCAATCTTTTGAACAAAGCCCTGATTCATGACATAAATGCCTTTAAAGTAGATACCAAGATAGTAGATAAACTGCAACAGTTAGCTTCTGTAGACCCATCCCAAACAAACAGTTTCGAGAAAGATTATATTTCCTTCCAATCACCAAGTCAAACTGTACAGACTATGAATCCGAATCCTGGAGAGGTTGTACCAGATTACAATCGAGGTGGACCTGCACATATTGAGACGGATGAAAATGTAATGGATGTTGATGATTCAAATGGAACTGTACCCAGCTGTAATGATGCACAAATACAGAATTCGCCTTCAACGATTCCTAATAACTCTACAATAATACCAACATTTGATATTATTGCGGACAACCTTCGGAAATCATTAACTCATGTAAAAAAGAGATATTTCAAAATCATTAACATTTTAACTTGATGCTGATGTTGATTGCAAACTTTAAACAGATAATTGTGCCG
>JAHZNK010001125.1:0-10422 GCA_027744615.1 Lepidocyrtus cf. nigrosetosus NNG-2020 | reverse complement strand
TTCAATAAAATTGAATTGAAACAGCTAATATTATTAAAAATACAAAAATTGGTTAACTGACACGACTTTATTTTAGCACAAAATACCTTATATTTACTCAACTATTTTAAGTCTTACTTATCAATATTTAAAAAATCTTTGCGTTCCTTCGATAAAAAATAATTTACTCTATGTACAAAATCATAATATAATATGAAAAATTCAGTCTGCACATTCTCATTAATTGATCGATCTCGTAAGGTAAAAGCGATGGACAAAAGATACTAAGCGTCTTCTTCTCCAGCATCTTTTTCTAGAATAGAATCATCAATGTCTTTTCGATTACCAAATCCTATTCCGGACTCGTCTGGATCTTCATCACTGAGATCCTGAAATTAAATATGAAACCCATATTAGAATACAAAAATCACACAGAGATCTAACAGCAACCACGTTGTGCTTGATAGTACTTGGTTAGTGATGATAAGATTTAATAAAAATGTAAAATTAGAGTAAGAGCTTACCTCCAACATAGTAGCTAAAGATTTGGCATGTTCTACCATCTCTTCCAACACGGCCTTCTCTTTTTCCAGTTCTTCAACACGCTGATGAAGGGTGTAATTTTCATCAAGTGCTTCTTCTAAAGCTTTACGACGAGTCTCCGCCAACTCCTTCCAGTATTCTAGCGGCGCTTCTTCTGTAAATTAAACAAATTATCAAAATCGTTACAATAATTTGCAAATGGCTAATAAAATTTTTGAAGCAGACATGTATATACTTACCTCCAGTAACCAATGCAATATCCCCATTTTCAGTTTGCACCTCCTTTGAAATACACACCTTCCCTACTTTCTTCTTTTTCGAAACCAATCCACTTTTAACTTTTGCTAAAGCATTTTTCTGCACTTCTACCGCCTTAGTTGTGGTGTCAGTAGAAGATGGAGGTGGCTCCGAGCCTGTTTCAACTGCCTTCGTCTTGGCATCATGAAGTTTTTTACCTGTTAATTGCTTTTTACCAACCATTTCATTTTCTTTGGCCGACCCAGTCATCTGCACTTCAGTCAGAGGTCGGCGACTCTATAAATTAACCAAAAATATATTTAAACACGAGCCATAAATCCAATTAAATCCTAATTTACTAGTCTACCTAAAAAACCTAATGCACAATTCTGTTACAATTTCATACTCATGGCCAGGCCACTTTCTTCCAAAACTACAAAAACAACGAGCAGGCCAGTTGGAAAATTGCCTCCAAAATACTTTCTTCATTGTTATCTAATTTTCTTATCAAGTCTTAACACATCTTCACAAATCCTTATAAATCCTGTTAGTACTCACCTTAATTTTGGAATTCATTCAAATCGAGTCCGATACGTGTCAGTGGCAGTTTCCCGTAGATATGAGACAGATGATAATTTTCTCTCTCACAGATGATAATTAAATTAGTTTTTATCAAACTATTTGGTTAATTCAGTAAATATTCGTGTAATTATTCACATGTCACAAGCTGAAGGATTCCTCATCAAAATCTGACTTGGCCCGGCTCTAGCAAGACAGAAAAAAGATGAAAAAGTGACTGTTGATGAATTTCTCCCTCGCTTTGTCCCTCGTCCTTGTTTAAATGAGCAAATGTGAGAGAGGGAACCAAAATTGAGCAACAGGTTTCCCCTGAGCCAAAAAAGCAGCACTTCTTTGTTCAACCCAAGCCAAGTTGTTCATAAACATGCATAATTTTTGTCTGAATAATGATAATGAAGAGTTAAATGCAGGAAGAATTAGGTTTTGTAAAAAAATGATTTATTTTTAAGATTTGGTAAGAATTATACAAAGAGCACCATACATTCCTTAGCACCATGAGTGTTGTATAACAATATTTCTAACTTTAGATTGATTAAATCTATGTTAATATAATTATGATTAAAAACTAATAGCACCATTGTAAAAAATTAGATTCTCATTGTATTTAGCCTTTTACTGATTCCGTTGAAGCGTAACGAGCTTCCTTAGCGGCGTATTTTCCATAAGTGTCCAAAGCTTGGTAGACGATATTGGTGATGTTGTCCAAGTCCAAGGATTTACCACTTGGAGCAGAGTCCTTAATCCTTTGGAACATTCCTCCGAAAATGTCCCCACCCAAGATGAAGCGGGAGACGCCGACACAAAATCCGAAAGTGGCGACGATAGCAACAAAGGCCCAGAATACTGGTCCGAAATAAGCGGTGAGCTCCCAGGCGGTTCCAGTACTAACTCCGAAGTAGGGGTTGGACCAGCCTTGTTGGTTCGACCAACCGGGGGAGACGTCTCTGCTGCCGTAACCTGAATCTGGTTTTAAAAATTGGAAGTTATAGAAAATATTTAACGGGAATATTGAAACTGCATTTGGAACACTTACTTGGGTAAGCTTGATGATATCCACTGTTTTGAGGGAGTGAGCTCGGTTGATAAGGATAATGATTTGTGATTTGGGTCTCAGAGTTATCCAAAGGGGTGGAAATTACATTCTCCTGTAGGGTTGAAGGGGACTGATGGCTCACAGGAATGTGTTGAGGTTGGTGTTGGGAAACTATCTGGGGATGTTGAGATTGTGGTTGTTGTTGCTGAGGGGTTTGCTGTTGTGAATTTACTAACTGGGAACAGCCTACGCTCACGAGTAACAAGGGTAATATGAAACACTTTGAAATACCCCATTTTGTTAAATTTTAATTGGCAAAAGATTGTTTAAAATTGTTTTTGAGATGGTGGAAATTCAGTTGTTTTCAGCGAAAACTCCGAAGTTAAAATGTGTTCGGTTATGTGGTTGAAGGGCTTTTTAAATACCTGCCTACTTTTTTCCTTTTTAAAGGTTTACTGACCCACAGGCTTCTTGAATTTCCAAACTCATTGGTAAATGACAGGTGGATCAAATTATTTTTTGAGATTGTACATTAGCATTTCTGTTTTCATCAGTTTTTTGCGTTTTTAAGGTATTGGTTCGTATGCACCTTTCTAAAAATAAGTAACTGTGAAGCTAAAAGGCTCCATAAGCTTTATGGGCAATGACCCAACTCCCTTATAATTCCACTATTAAGACTTTCACCTTTTTTAAATGCTACTAGATTTTGTCAGTTAAAACCTACCTTTTTGAATTGTTTTATACACACCTGCTTTCATATCAAATATTCTAATAACAAAAATAAGATATTAAATGAAGTCACCTTTTGCAATGGCCTCAAGCCCTCCATAGTTGCAGGACTTTGACCTTGTTTTTTGGTATTTTTATCGAAGAACAAATGACCTGGGCTTTTTCCTATATCATTTCATTTTTGAAGCAATAAATGACATTCAGGTAAAACACGTCAATAAATAAGTCTATAAATATGTCAAATGTCAGCCAGTGTGTGAGACAACACAGATTAAAACTGTACTTCATTCACACAGTTCAACCGAAAAAAAGAAGGAAAATAAATAACACGTCATGAAAAAATGATATAAACATTTTAAAATAAAGTAGGTACAATATTCAAGGAAAATTTTATGCATAAATAACTGGGTTTTCATCTGTAACGTTTTAAGGTACGGAAACTCGATACTTCGTTTTTATTACATCATCCAAAATACACAATGAAATGCAATTTATATTATAAAAATACAAACAACAGACATTAGGTAAGTAATTCTAATAACTGCACTAAAAGTAACTATAATAATATATGTACATTTATAGTTTATTCGATGTTTAAAAAATCTTTTCAATTGAATCTAAAATAAACTGGAAGTTTCCTGAGGGTATAGACCTATAATCCCAGTTAACTTTCCCAACCTTTTTACGAAACACAGCAGGAGCATTAATCCCGTGAATAGCAACAAACCTAATGAAAGGTCTCAGAATTAAAAGTAAGGCAAAAGCGGAAACAATGAAATATCGAAATGCAAAGGAATAAAATCGAAGAGCCGGCACAATCGAATTCCCTGTGAAAAGTCCCAAGCCCGGGTGATCATCAGTGTGTGGAGGAGGGATTGAAAGGACGGGATGACCCTCCAGTCCAGGCAGTTCTACGACCATTTTTCTAACGATTCTGTAAATAAGGAAATATTCAAAAAAGGTTAAAGAACGAATATCGTTTGATTAGGACTGTAAATCTTTCAAACCTTCAACACGTTTCAAAATTTCTAAAAAGTTGTTTGTAGGTTGCAAAGTCAGGCTTCTTTGATTGCGGTAAACAGGAAGGAACATGGAGGGCATCTGGAAAAAAGTCACTAGGACATTTCCAACCAGGAGAATAGCAGTCAAAGCGACTAAAAAATAGAGCTCACGAACGGCTATGTAACCACCTATATAAGAACTTTAAGACAGTCATCAATTAAAATACCTTGCTCATCACTGACAAATGTTATAAAACTTACTAAATCCCAGTAAATTTTGCTAGGGAAGCAATCTGATGGATTTCAGGTGCCTGAGCGGGATGAAGGTCAGCTCCAATTACGTTTTGAATTAGTGATAGGACAATGAATAAACTGATAAGGAGTTTTAAAGTACCGCACATCATACACAATCCCTTCATTTCACATTTGAAAAATGTCTTTACACTCAAGTGCATAATACGTAGAAAACTTTAATTGTTATTTTAACTTGTTTCCAAATTTTCCTTGAAATGATTCAATTGCGTCGGCGATTTTAGTCAATTTTTGAATTACACCAAATTCTGTTTTTTCAATCCTGTTTTGAGGAAACACAGCTTCTCGCCTTCTTCTCCGCCTTCGGTTAGGAGCAAAAAGTCCGTAAAAGATGGGGCTGGTAATACTTGTAAAGAATAGGTCTATGAATAACAAGACAACCACAAGATAAGAGAGAAATCCCATCCCGTAAAAAATTGCTTCCAGGCCAAACTTGTTATCGATTCCTGTACTGATTTAAACAAAAAACTTTATCAATTTCTAAACCCTTGCTCCTTTCCAATCGTACCAAGCGGATGTAAAAACAAGGAATTACCCACCTGATCCCTTCAAAAACTAAATGAGTATCACTAGGATCATATCGATCCATCTTAACAGATCCTCTTATCAAAATAGTTACTGCAACTCCCGAGAGGAACTTTTAATTTAGCAAAACGCTAACGTAATCGGGAGCCATGCCATGTTATATAATTTCAAGATCAAGGATTGCGTCAATATTCTTTGGAAATTAGATGAAAAATGAGGCAACCTTGAAAATTTCTTCTTAATATATATACAGATATTATTGAGAAAACATGGAAATTTCATGCAGGTTTGAATAATAATACTACGGAACAATACCGTTAGGTTTGCAAGTATGCTATGAAAGGATCATGATAATACTCATCATCATAACGCATATCAAAAGCAGCCTTACATCCGATTTAAGGTTATTTAAGTCGCAATATGATCAACCAGGTAACAATAACATTCAACAATATCATTCATGACGGCATAATATGAAACAAAGATTTTGAGGTGAGTGGAAAATAATACGGAAACGAAGCATAATAAGTGCAATAGGGGAATGTTTCGGTTTTGCCAAAACCTTAAGTTTAATTATTATTTTCAGTTTTCATTTGTGTAATATTTTATTTCATTTGTCATATATTACAAGAATACATGTCAAGCACAAAAATTTCAGCTACCTTCGTCACCATACTCATCATCATCTTCCCTTCTCTACCTTTCTCTAATATCTCTATACCCTATATAAATAAATGAAACTATTTTTAGATTTCTAAATGGAGGTCACGACAACATTCCTGCATTAGGAATACATAGAAACTGACCAAGAGCAACTCACACCTACAAAATCACACAGGCTTTTCCTTAACTACTAAAAAGTATTTACAATTTTGGAAAAATCTTTTTTAGCATTTTTAGTATTTTAGCATAAAATTAAGCACTTTTTACGTTGCGAGAAAAAAAATATTTTGTTAATATAAAATCGGATATAGTATTTTATTATTAGAGATTGGATTCTTAGTCATCTTTCTTCTGTTGCGTCAGTTCGTTGTATTTATCGAGGGCGTCGAAAACGGCAGTGGTGATGTCTGCAAGGGTCTCAAAGTTAATTTGGGTTGGAACAAAACTCCTGGCAGCTTCTTTAACAATGGCGTAGTCTCCGAAACCACACAACCAAGCCAACAAACCCAAAATTACTACGGCGATGACGATGAAAACGATCACTCCAGTGACTACAACGACAACACCTTCAACGCCCCAAGGCATAAGACCGTACCAACTGTTGGGAACCTATGGGAAAGAAACAAGAATGAATAAAATCATTTTATCACTTTTATTGTTTCACCAGTTCACAATTAAAACTTTTTTCACAAAAACTAGACTTGTCACAAAAAGTCTGAACTATTTTTTTACCAAGTATCCTTCAAATCCAGTTTGAATAGAAAATCCGGGATCAGGAAATCCTTGCATTCCGTACTGTTGGGGACCGTAACCATTTGGAGGTGGAGGAGGCATTCCGTACGGAGCCATAGCTGTATCATATCCTCCACCGTAACCACCAGCGTATCCAGGATTTCCAGGCATTTCCCGTTTTTCTACAGTTGCCCCAGCCACAAGTCCCAGGCAGAAGGGAACTATTAGTAGATATCTACTTGCCATATTTCTAGCTCCCTTTCACTTTCAAAAAGAACAAAATTGAAGCACAAACTTTAAACTCAGAAATTTAATAAGCTTTTTGCAAATTTCTAGAACGAAAACTTAAATATTTCCTAAAACTTTTTTTCCAGTTGTGGGTGTGATACTGAAAGAATCAAATTTTCAGATTGAATGAGTGGGGAAGAGGCCTGATCTCAGTTTATATACGAGATACACTTCATATGGTGATCTCTGGGAGCTTTTTTCTAAAAATAATTAATGGCATGTGCTTCCCTTTCATTTTAATGCAAAAGAAAAATAAATCTCCCAATATTACAATAATATTTAGCGTGGAATCATAAACTTCACCTTGTCGCTTCACACTCACATATCCTCCGATCCTCCCCATATCATTCACATCCGCACAGGTTGTCCAAGGAGGAGGAATGTGATCTTATCAGAGCTTCATCGTCATCATCATCACAACGAAATCATCTTCCCTTGATTACTATTATTGTAATCATTTATTATTCTCCTTCGTATTTAGGTTAGTCCTCCCAACAAAAAATAAAGCTGGTCAGTGGGTTGCTAAGTCACTCTCACCTAAGCTCCAGCGCATGACGACGATAAAGTACATGAAAAAATAGGACTGCAACAAGTATTGCAATTGGCAGACTTCATCATACTTTAAACCAGGACAATTCCATTGCTTTTACACAATGGGAAATGTATCATCGAAATGACATCATATAATATTACCTTCCCATTCAGAGCTAACGGGTTTTCACTTCCTTTCTTCTTTTTGAATGTAAGCGATATTACAATGATGATGATCATTCTTCTCAAATTTCTAAAACTCACGTGAGATTACTAGTTTCCTGTATCTCCTTCCCTTCTCCGTTATTGTTATCATCCCATTCACTTTTCTTCATACAAACAATGCATGAGCCTTTGCAGTCAATCAGTAATAAAAGTGGGCCCTTAACTGAGGATCTAGGGCAAGGGTTAAATTGGAATTTATGGAATTCTGGGAGTACAGGTGAAAACTTAAATCCAGATTTAACAAGTAGTCATGACCCACATTTCGTTAATATTATCATCATAATCGTGCTTATTATCAAATCTCATCGGCATAGTCTTTAAGGTAAAATTAAGATTTTCGGAGAGAGTGAAAAACTCTTCTTTACTCCCTTTTGTCTCTTTGTGTTTATTTTTACGTGACCTTAATTCCCCGATAATAATGCAAATGATGTGTGTAATATCTACAATTTCAATATTATTACAACATTTAAATGGCCTAGTTGTACTCCTTAGTGAATTGTTGTTAAAACATGGCTATTGTTCTTGTCGACTGACCAGCTTTCATTTTCATGACAGTGTCAGTCCGCCCAGCTACCTTCGACTGAATCTACTTTCACTTCTTTGAAATCCCAACGTTTAATTGACAAAATGCAATTTAGAGAATGAAGTGAGAAATAAGAGGATTGTGTAGTAGTGGAAATTGAAGGTTTAGTAAGATTCTAGTGGAATGGTCTTTCAATTCATACATTCCATGACTAGACAGACCTGATGTGAGACTTAAGGCTATTATCATTCTCACTCTATAAACTAATGAGGCATCTTGAGAAGGAATAATGATTTTTAAAAGATTTTGAAATCATTTTGACTTTATTACTTTCCGAAATAATAAGTGAAATGTAGCATTAAATTTACGTTTTGTAATCAATAATATTTTGCACTTGGCAATACAGCAATAATATTATGCTACATGGTGATACAGGCAACGTTTTTGCCTTCTTGTGATTAATTAAGTCATTTGTTAAATATCAATACAAAATCAAATGAAATAAACTTATTCCAGCGTAATCTTTGATTTTCATGAATGAAAGAATGAAACTTTTGCAACGGAAATAATTTGATTAAAATAAGTCTATTTACGTCCACTCTGCTGCATCTAGCACAAATTCATATAACCCTCGATGAAAATGAACAGTTAAACTTGAGTGGTGAACATAAAAGGAGATTTTATGAAATGTGTCAACTTGGTCCTTTTACCCTATATAAACATCTCTCTCATACTTATTCCCTCAATAATCAGTTAAAATTCAAAGGTGAAGGACAAGTAGAATTTTCATACTCCTGTATATCCTATTATCTAAATAATTTTACAAAAATGCATAGACTAAGGGCAAAAAGCAATTACGTAATTAGTACACTAATATCAATTTCAATATGGACGAATTCAATCCTGTATTTTACTATAGCATTTAATCCAAACGATAGAGCGATTTTTGCAACCCCTTCAGGGCCATTTTCTTCATGGAAAAGTAAATTGCAACAAGCATTGAAGCGACCAATTTATGCTTCAGATTCCAATCAGTCTTTCTATTCATCTCAAAATGGGAATGGGCTAAGCGTGAATGAGCAGTCAAGCGCTGGAATACAGTCCGGACAATCTATCTCTCAACAAAATTCTTACAACTACAATCCAAACGGGAATCAGCAGCAACAGCAAGAAACTAGTTTTCAACCTACGTCAGTAACCACGGCAAATGGGGGAAATGGACACATGGCAGCGGCATCGCCTGCTATATCAACTTCATCTTCACCTGTTCCAACAGGAAGCAGCCAAACTAACGGTTACGCTACAGTTACTACTCCGGAGCAAATGGATGCTAGCAACTCTGTATATTCCATTGTTCCGCCACCAGACTACTCGGCGAATTCAATACTTACTGCGGATAACCCTTCTACCACCACACAAAATGGGATGAGCTCCACCTACGAGAATTCCCCAGGGTACTATGCCCCGTCCACTTCCAACTTCTATGCTCCAGTTGCAGCGGAGTCCCAACAACAGCCGCAATATACCCCAAGTGGAGCTTTATATTCAGATCCGTACTATTCCACTAACTCACAAGGCACCACATCTCCTAATGGAGGAAATGGAATGTATTACGCAACTGGGAATAATCCTAGTCAAGGCTCTCTTTACAACCCCCAGTCCACTGGGGCAACCGTTCCCTACGGAGAGCCGGAGTACCTTGGCCAACCTCCAATCGCCGGTGGAGGGACTGTTCCAGGGAATGAATACTATGCCACAAGCGGAAACCAAGGCGCTGGCGGTTACCCTGGAGGTGGATCATATTACGGCACGCCTGCGGGAGTTGGCAACGAGTATCTTCCAGGACCTCAATATATTGACCAGCCGTACACAGATGATATGTACCTGGCTCCAAATCCCAGCAGCGACTCAGCATTAGACCAATACATTGACTCTTTACTACCCTTAACGGACGAGAATCCCATTTACGGAGAGGAAACCCCAACCGAAGACGCATATGCCCCCGAGAATACCCCTCAAGAAGAATATAATTATTCTAATAACGAGCCAGAAGAGGAAGAAGAACCTGAAGAAGAGCATGAAGAAGAACATCCTTTGGCTGCAAGTACTCCAACAGCAGATCCTAATAACAATCCGTTGAATTTCTTGAACCTTATGGGAACAGATTTTCAACCGGGGCGACTTGTCAACATATTCTTTGGCTTGTTCATCTTGCTGTTCATGATCGTTACGCATGGGTACACTTTATGGATTCTTGGAATTGCTTATTTGCCTGGCACAAGGTCGTTAAACTGTTTATGGGAGATGGACAAAGAAAGGTTGGGAGATTTGCTTGGGACAGTAATTGAAGCACTTGAGTATTGGGAGAATCAACTTTAACCTGCCCAATTTTATGTATGAATTGCCGTTTTTTGTATGTACAGTGTATTATACTAATTTATTCAAAGTATTCAAATAAACTAATTTATTGCAAGTATGTATCATCATAAAGCCAACTCATTTCATATTTTTGCATCAATTCC
>JAHZNK010001124.1:0-10540 GCA_027744615.1 Lepidocyrtus cf. nigrosetosus NNG-2020 | reverse complement strand
TCGATTCCAATACTTTGAGGCAACTACTTGCTACACATTTTCCTTTCTTTGTATCTGGAAAAGTCAAGTGATAGTTTGCGTTCATACAGTTTGGTTTAATCCAATTCTTTTAACAAATTATACTAATTCCATTACTTTTCTTATGTTCTGTATGTAATAATCATTCGGGTTCAAAAGCAAGTCAGTTTCATCACATTAGTAGGTAATGTATCGTATTTCCTTCCACGAGATTTTGTTGAATGCACCAAATAAAAAGTTTTATTTTCTGCTGAATTTACTACAGGCTGAGCATAAAAACAACGCTTTTTGACAAAAGAAAATAAGCTTAGTTTATTTCCTTTCCTTTTTTATCCAGAAAAAAAGTTGAGAAGAACAAGGAAGAACTGAAAACCCAGGGAGTCGCAGTAGCAATCACCCACTAAAATTTTTATGTTCGGTTCAGCTGGAGAGTTATTTCTTTGAAACCTTTTTGCAGTCCACACAAAATAATAATGAAAACACATATAAAATATTATTCAGTCATCATCGCATCATCCTCATTATTATCAACGTTGTCCTCTTCATCATTAACAACCACACGAAGAGTATCGTATCAGCTTGATAGCCACCAGGCACTTGCATTCCTTCACTTACTCTTTACATTTTACACACAAGACTTAAAAAGTATGAATAATATGAAAGCAATGAAAAGGAGTTGAGAAAAACGAAGAGGTGGTGGTTTAGTTTTTGAGTAAAACTTAGTCAGCTCAATAAGTAGAACGTATCTCCTCCTTATGCGCCAGCCACCATAAAGGCAACTATCATCATCACCTTCAGCTTTTTATTCGTCAAGTCAACTTCTAAACACTTTCGTGGTTGAGCGAAGAGAGAACAAGCACATATATAGCAACTTAAAGTTTGCCAAATAGAAAGATATTCGTGCAGTGGACTAAAATAAGATTTTTTTCTTATTTTTTTCACTTCACCTCGTACATATTATGCACGTTGTTGATTACTGTGATGATAATGATTGTTATTAATAAGACGAGGAAAAAGTGTGTAGGAACAGGAGCACCAAAAAATTCACGTGAAAACTTTTGTTTGCAATATTATTTCTTTGTATTTATGCACTGCATTCTTTTTTGGCTCACTCTCACTGACTCACACTGACTTCCACATTGGTGTGGTTTGTAACAAAAACTGATTCAGATTTTGTTGGTGCTGTTGAGTTTTGATGTGGTGCTGCTGCTTTCAAAGCTAGTAAAAGGCTTGCTGTTGGTTTTTACTATTTTATTATCCAGTTCACGCATGATTTGTCCACACAAATACAAAAAACACTTTTCCAACGGGATTCTATACGTATTTTGCAAGGAAAACTATATATTTAAAGCTTTTGTTAACTTTCTCCACATATTTCATTCTTATTCTACTTTCGTAGTCCAGTTTTTCCAGAGTTTTTGTCATAAAAAATTTCCGTTCTTTTAAGAACGATAGAATAAGCAATGTCCTTTTTGTACAATATGTGCTCCTGCCTTCCGTCTCACTTATGGCCTTTGTTAAATCCGGAACTTTGGCTAGTCCATGAAGATATTGCTAATGCAAATGGATGGGCAAGTGTTACTTTGAGACGAGTGTCTGCTTTCCCAAATTTTGGAAAATAAGAAAGGACTTTTCTTTATGACCAAGAAAGAAGGTAGCGTTGTTCTCTTTAACTTTCTCTCGTATAATGAAAGTTTTGCTGTTGTCACTCTCTTGGGGCGAAAGTCCGCTCTTCTATTTTTCTCTCCAGCTATGCACTAATGTGATGTTGAAATGTCCGTCTGTGGGAAAAGAAAAATGAGAAAAAGAAATTAAACGCATCTGTCGTTCGAGGCGATATAGAATAAACTCTTGTTTTCCATCCTAGTTCTCATTTCCGAGTCATTTTCACTTCCCTTTAAATCTTAAAGGAATATATTTAATTAAAATGTAGATCAACTTTTACGTTTGTTTATTTCCATGAATTGGCCTTTCCTCCAATTCCTTTCTCATGTATATAATATACGTATGATAATTTACTGAGAAATGATTACAATTTACTTTAACTTCGTATTTAATATTCCAAGAACCTTATTTTTCTTTCTCTGTGCCTGGTAATATTTTTGCTTATTCCTATCATTGACAGAGCCTAGTTGATCTGAAACCTTAATTTTATTATGAAACATGCGCAATTAGCTAGGGCAATACGTAAGAAATCTATATTTTTAAACAACCTCATATATTGTATATTGTCGGATATACAGATTCATCTGTATTCATCTTGCAAAAAAGTCAAACTTGTATTTGAGCAAAAACATGTCTTTTCGTTCTCTCAACAAGTGATTTGAACATCATCATCAATGCATTGGTGAAAAATAGGGAAAATCCAAACAAACAACATTCGATCATTCACTTTTGGCTCCTTGATTCTCCAAGAAACATTTTTGATTGTGACTTTAACAAGATGACATCTCTCCTCACCAATTTGCTGGCACAGAAAGCTTTCAATTTTTTTCTCGACGCTGATAGATATTTATCACGCAGTCGTGTTTGTAAACGATATTATTGGAGCAGATATCAATGAAAATTACCGAGGATTGTGGAGACTGTTTCCAATTCAATCAACAATCTACGCCAGTTTCACTTTGGCTTTTCAATGCAGAATTTATTAAAGGGTGACCTTTGACAGTAATCAATTTAAATGGAATGATGTCACACAAAAAGAAAAAAAAAACTTTTACCTCCTACACACAATAAACAGATCTACAAACTTTATACCCAAGCATGCATATCTTGTAAAAGATAAGAGAAACCAAGACATAATTGCTGGCCGTGTAATACGTATGCCAGAACATGATCTTTTATGGTAAACTATTTACAAAAAGTTTGTATTCCTATTCATCCGTTCAGATTTGCTTTGAGACCAAAGTCAACTATACAACTAGTCAGTTATTCATCCGATTTGCAGCTACTGCTTCAATATTTCTATTTATACCTATATGGCGTCTCATTAGCATCAAAGAACGCTTATTTTCTCTTCCCTATCTAATCAAATCCTTTTTGTCAACATGCTAAAATTAATCATTTGTATTTCACTCCACTATAGTCTTCAAGGGAAATAGCTTGGTTTATCTCTATTATTGTTTCCGCCAACTTTCCACTGATGATTTTATGATGCTGTAAGAGTGCTGCATATCAGAGATTACACTTTCTATTTGCATTATTTTCACAAATTTTACTTTGATTTTTGAGGCTGTAAATGAGAAAGAGACGTCAAAACCTTGAATGGTTAAAACTCATATAGTTCTTGCTTTAACCGATTTTTGAACTGAAATTTAAGCTTGAAAATTGGCTTGTGAAAGCTGGCTCCGTACCTTGAATTCAATGTACTAAATTTCTCGCGTTTAAAACAATCTTAGAAATGCAAAGAAAATGTTGTGGTTCAAAATAGTTTTTGGAGGTCAGCATGGTGCTTGACAAATAGGAATTCGTTTTCGTTGAAATAATCATTCTAAATTGTAGCTCTCTGTTGTGAATGAACTCAACATTTGGAATCCTTCAATCCACAAAATTTAATTAACTACACTGATGCTGCACAAGATGTATGCAATTTCGTTAAACATTTGGAAAACAAAATGTTGTGGGGCAAAATGGTTTTAATCCAAGATTCACACTCACAATTTTACAGGACCATCTATTGGAAGTTACGCAACTTTTCCCATTCTATCTAAATGTTCTGCCTCTATTACTTATTCCAAGTTGATGTTATTAAGCGTTTTTTTACGTTAAAAGCTTTAAAACACGAAACACTTTCTCGTTTAGGTTTATCCCTAAAACATCTCGCACATTTTGATCAAAATGGAGCTAGACTAGGAAGTTATAAACATTTGTGCAAAATATTTGGCTTTAAAAATTCTTTGTTTTACCTTTTTAAGTCGTGCAAAATGTGGCATCCCTATTACACGTTAAATTGAGGCTTAAACAAATGAAAGAAAAGAGAAGCCGATCTGTATGCTTTTTAAGCTAATATATTCTGCAGCCTGTCTATAAACGATGCCGAATCTTCCATTTATTTATTAGCGATGACATAGCAGTTAGTAGAGTAAACAAGTATTAAAATAGCACACAAATTTTTACATCCGCTTTCTTAACAACGGACGGAACTCCCGTTGAGATAAACCTTATCCCATTTTGCTTGTGCTTATTTTACTCTCTCCCAATGCTCTTGATAAAGTAAACTACAAACATTTTAACATTTACACACACATGCAATTATCTTTCAAGTACCTATTCAAACACTAAACTCTGTACCTAATCAATGGTGTTGCAAAATTTGCAATTTCTATGTTAAGTAGACTCATTTCCTATATCATGGTTAAAAGTGATTCACATTAACAATTGACAATCACGTACATATGTTCCGTTGTTCATTAGTATGAATGAAAACTTTGCAATCAGCACACACACAGAAATACTATGTAAACTCAAGCCAGTTAATGACAGATAAAGAACGACAGCAAACAACACAACGTTTTATTGCTTATGATGCGATGCCAAATTTCAATTTGTAATTTACAGTGTTAAAACATTAAAAACTCTGTTTTGAAAAACACAGATCTGCCAAATTCTGTTTTCATGTTTTCCACAACTAACCACATCATATTATTTGGAGTCAGATACTAAATTGCAAATGGAATGTAGCGGTTTAAAAGTTGTCAAAAATTTGATAATTTCAAGTTTTATAGCTTTGTGCACTTAACTCGAAATAAAAATATTTACAAAATATTATTGAGGAAACCTCGTCGACCCGCAATAAGTTCTTACAAATTATTAATAGATCATTTCTTAATATTTTGGTGAGTTTTTGGAGAACCCTCACAAAATTTATAACCTTCCTCAAAAATGTTTATATGTATATCCACAAAATGTATTTTTAGAATATTTTTCTAGTATTAGTAATCAAAACACCCAAAATATCATTGAAAAATGAATGCTTTAAGGACACGACAATATTTATACTTACATAAGCAAACAGAAAGTTTGGAAGAATTCTTATAGTTCAACCTCAAATCAGCCTTCTTGAGCAACAAGTCACTTCATTACTTGTTTTCCGCTCCTACAACTTTCAACAAACTACGCAATATTCACTAATAACAGGATTTAGAAGAGTAAAAAGATTACTCATTTCTCTACTTTTGGATTCTACTTATTACCTGTAAGTTTGTAGCTGCATAAGTATGTACTTATGTGCCTATATTTCAAGGGCTCGTTGTAGTAATATCACGATGGGCCAAAATGACTATGACTAATTTTATGCACCAAAACTTTACATTTTACAATATTTCATGTTTCATTGTCTATACTATAATTTGCTTTGGTTTTAGTTTGTAAGTCTGTTTTAAGTAACTTACCTTTTAAACTTGGCATTAATCTCGAATCAGTCTATCAAGTCTCACAAACTAGTTGTGATCGTGATATAATCCTTTGAGGATGATAAGGACGGTAATGTCACTATTGTTAGGTGCTGCTACTTGTACTTATTAGGAGAATCAGAATAAAAAAAATATTCTGTAAATCAAATGATTTGATAGACTCAACTATTAGGTAAAGTTCTAAAACTGTGAGTTAGTAACCCCTCTGATGAAAACCTATTAACACTCAAGCTAGTATTAGCCTCGTCTTAAATTTGACTCTTAGGGTTGTGATCTCTCATCTCTCTATCTATGGTATAAAAGAATCCTCTTCGTTTGCTTATCTCCGTTACTTAAAATGATTCTTTGATATTTTTTTGCTTTTGTTAGAAGACACACTTTGCTTCTTTATATCAACCAGTGCAACATCATATCTTCATATCGTCATCTTTTCAGCGTTGTTGGTTTTAGTCCCCAGGAAAGGAATTAGTAAGTACACACGTATATGCATTTATTAACGTATTCATGTTTTCGCTTCAATGCAAACGACACACACCTTAGCTTATTTTTATTACTAGGTATGTTTTACAACAGTTTGCAAGTTCTAGTTGTTGCTGCTGGTGCAGTACCACCTCCACCATTATTATCAACAACCCTCAATGTTTTACTAACATAACCAAAAGCAGCAAGTTTTTGAGTACCTGAGCAGAATAAATGCGGACATAAGATCTTACTAGCTCTTTTCTACCCTTTACCTACTCACATAGATTATTTATTATTGCATGTGCTTCTCTGTAATAGAAAAAGCACCTAACGAATATACAAAGCCGAGGAGAGCTTACCTATATGATCAAATAAAAACGGGGAAGGAGCCTCTAAAATGACGATGATGCGATGTGGACTATGTGGAGAGCAACAGCAGTTGTTAATGAATAAAATGCGGCATTGGATGATATGGCTGTAGTGGTGATGTTTATGGCAATGCAATGGTCACATAAATGATATCTTAAATTGGTGAAATATAAGCAAAGTTATGACGGCGATGATCATGCTATATTTTCATATTAAGATAAGAGTTTGAAGATGCGAATATGATATTATTTGTTGCTCTTTTGTTTAGAACTTCCTAGAAGAGGTTTTGCGTAAGTAAATGTTGCTTTGCTCAGCAAATGGCCATCCTTCTAGATTTCCTATTTATTACCAAGTTTAAGGAGCATGATCAATCATGAACTTTTTTATCACGAAGATATTTGTATGCAATTACTTAAACATGCCTGAACAGGTGCAGCAAGCTAAAAAACTAACCCTTCAAAGTTATAGATTACAATAGATAAGGTTATTAACAACAGTTTATTATTAATTTGTCAAAAAATCAAATTCTGCAAAATTACTGGTAAAGCCTGTAATTTAATTGAATGCATACAATAATTGTGATTTGTAATTTGCAAACTCATTGACTGACTCCTCTCATTTTGCATTATTTTACTGAATAAAAGAGAGGTTTCTATCTTAACGGTATCTAGTTTAAACAAGGCACAAAGTTTTCCCACGAATTGCTCTACACCAATTTCATTCACTTGTTTTAACAATGAAAAAGAGGGCTTTGCTTGAACCCCTAATAAAATCTCTTAAATGTAGATGAGTTTCTTGTAGACTCAATGCAAAGATTCGAAGTTCCGTGACTTTCAGTTTTAACGGCTGACTGTTTTAAAGGAGTTGTGAGTTTCTTTTTAAGAGCCAGTTAGACTGAAGTAGATGTAATGTTTTTGGAGGACCATTTTCCTTTGAATAATCAACCGACAACGGAAACGCAAGCAAAAATTCTAATGCTCCACCGCCATTGCAGCATTCTTTATATAAAGTGCAAACAAGCACATCTATTTACATTGGATCAACAACGTGTAAAAACTTTTAGCCTGAAATTCCTTACTCTCTGGCACTAATAAAAATGCAAAGAAAGCATCTTCCTTCTTTTCCTGTTGTTTGTTGTTGGCTTTTTATAAAAATATGCTAACTCAGAGTCTAGCTCAAAACATAAAAATTTAATCACATGTAAAACGTTCTCTCCTATTGATGACTATATGACTTACTTTAAACGAATTAAGTAATATTGGCAGTGGAAGTTTTATTGTTTTTTGAAGTGGAAAGGCTTTTTTAACATGCTTAAGAATTTGCCAAAAGCTTTGCTAATATGTAAGGCAGAAAAGTAGAAAAATGTGTTGCGAGAGAAAAAGGATGTCGTGTTTCCCCTCCTCAAGTCTTTCAAATGAGGCTGACATTAAGTGCTCTAATGTGATGTGCCTTGCCATCGCGAAAGGACAGCTAGATTTTCAAACCCGTTAGTACCAAGTTAGAATATAGTATCTCTTTAAAACTCAAATCGCTATTTTCTGGGAGTAGGAGTGGTTTGCATTATGCAGTTCAGGTAAGTGGGGTAGGTTAGGCCAGGTTTTCGTAAAATTCAACAAAAGGAAATGACTAGAGTGCTACACTTTACCAATTTTGGTTGAAATGTGAATTTTTTTCTATATTGATCATAAGGGTAAAACAAGTAATATGCATTCCCCATTACTATCACCATCATCGTATAAAAATGTGATGCAGATTTGGGTTTTGTTTCATTGTCGTGGCTTACCTCATCTATGCATAACCAACAACAGTAGACCATCACAATCAAATGTAATCACGTCAATTGTTTGCATAAAATATGTTGATATTGTTGCTGGTACACGTACTAGTACCTACAACTTTTCTAACATCAAGGAAAACGGGAGATGTGCCAAGCGCCAGGCAGATATATGCCTACATATAAATCCGTTTTTTTTTGTCACAACGTCACAACATTGATAAGGATTATTCTTGTTATTAACATTCTTTGCTTGAATTCTAAACATAATCACAATATAGAAATGCATTTGTTCGGAAAATTGCAGCGAAAACCAGATATAACTAGTTGTATAGAATAGAAATGTATTCTAACTTGCTCACAGTATTTTCTTCTATAAGCAAGTAAATTGTGCCATGCAATCTTACAAAACAGTTACATATCTGACTCCTCGACCCCTTGTTTTGTATTTAAATTATGGGGTATATTTTATTTTCCTTTATCTCGATAAAACAATTTTATCATTAAACGTAGTTCTAACCGATGAAGAATGAAAAAGAAGAATTTTCTGCTTGATTTAAAACTTTTTACACTATCCATATTTTATACAACCATGCAACATTTTGGGCAAGAAAATGATCAAACTTGTATTTTAAAATGCGCACAGGTAGTAGAAATAGTTATTTATGAAAGCACTTTATTCCACATTTATGAGTTAATTTTGAATAAGGAATTCCAAAAATATTCGATTCATAAAATCTTTTTTGGAAAAGTAAGGGGTGGGTGGGAGTGGAATCTACTAAATAATCCATAATATACGTTTATGTCATAAATTCGTAATGTTGGCTTCCGGCCTTTTTAGCTTTTCTCTATAGTTTTTACGCTTCCAACTCTGTAGAGCGTTATAAGAAAGAAAATACACCCAAAAGTGAGGAGGATCACGAGAGAAAACGCTAATCGGATTATTTTATCAGACAATTACTATTGAATTGAGATTGAGACTAGCTCTCATACACTTTTGACCCGATATTTCTGTCGATTATTCTACAGCAGTGAAAAGGAAAGATGAAAATGTTTCACTGCAAAGTAAGTATGTAGGGATGTATTATGTAAGCGCAGTAGAAATACTTTTAGATGAATGAGTTTAATGCGGAAGCAATTTGTAATGCTACGCAAAATCTGTCCTTTGCTAGAGTGTAGCAGGTCTTCAACTTACCGACATAGACCCTAATTTACTAATCATATAAGGTAAGCAAGGTTTCAAAGTATATTTGCGTGAGAATAACTACTATGTATGTTGACTACAACAAAACTGAATGGAATATTCAAGGTTCATATTTGATCATCACAAAAGATGTATCATATCAATGTTTGCCAAACTCCTTACTTTTTACCTTCCATTCTGCCTGAAATAAAGAACTTCTTAAAATTATACTTTCCTCAAAAAGAGGAAGTATCTATTGTTATCTGTTTCAAGTTGAATTCTTTTACTTTACGATCGCCTAGTGGGAATTTATATATGCAAATTTAAATCCTTAGCATGACATCTTCACATTTATTTTAAACTCCAAAAAATCATTTCCTCAGGGAATAACTTGGCTATGATTGCATTGTATTGCAAGTAAAAATATTCAATACTGCATTGCTAATGCACAGAATAACACGTCGTTTTCACCAAAACTTTTGCCGCCCGTGTTTGCTGAGCCAAGGCTTAAAGTAATCCCAGGTTGTCTCAAAGGAAGGTAAAAAGATAAATACATGTCAGTAAGTTATAAAGCAGCACAGAATGAAGACTTCCTGCAGACACAGACGCATATTATGAACATGAAACCTTACATTAGATGGAAGAAAATAAACATTTTAGTTTCATATTATTACGTGATCATACCTGTGTAGAATGTCTATTTTTTACATCCAAAAGTTGCAAACAATACATGGCATTAGTAATGTAATACATGCGCTTACTGGATCTTGATATGATGCGACAAGATATCTTCCAAGCTTAAATGAAAATATGAGTCAACAACAGTCAACTTGATCTAGTTGAAGCATTAGCGGAGGAGATGGGGAAGAAAGAAACAGTTTTATGTCAGCTGTCACACTACCAACCATATCACAAAGTCACAAGGGAACCTTGTAGTTTCCTCTTTTTGCAAAACCGTACTTTTGATGTTGTTCTACTTTGATAATAATAATCCTTTCTGCTCTTTACTAGCTCGTTCGTGTGCCTCGGAATAAAATACTGAAAAACACATCCGTGAGCTCTGCGATGCGAGCGAGATGCCACTGCCGACTGCACTGATGCTATGTCAGTTATATTGCCAGTTCTCTCCGTAAATGGTTGGCGAAATGAACCAAGGATGAAATAAATTGCTGACATATAGCACACATAAACCAGTTAAGTTTATTATCCAAAATCCAAAAGGCAATTTAAAAGTCTTCATTTAGAAACTTGTAATAAAGGAATGTAGTTGTATTCAGGGTTGAATGAATGCGTTTCCTTTCCAGCTTCCTTTTCTATTTTGCT
>JAHZNK010001123.1:0-23317 GCA_027744615.1 Lepidocyrtus cf. nigrosetosus NNG-2020 | reverse complement strand
TTCCAATCCGCATTTTCGGAATCAAAACCACCGGAAGCAGGACCAACACCTGCCGCTCCTGCATCATCTGACGCTTTTGGTGGATTTGAACAAATTACTGGATCAAGTACTAACCCAGGAGATGATTTACTTGGACTTACGTTAGACTTAGGTAGAGGAACCACTAGCGGCCTTTCAAGTATGAATACGTCGACCTCGTCTTCGTTCATGCCAAATTTAGGTGCTTTTCCAAATTCAGGCATGGGAATGACTCATTCGGCCACAGCACCTGTCAGTTTACCTGCGTTTTCTCAAATGGGAAGTATTCCAAGCAATAATGGTCTTCAAACTCCATCGCCTGTAGTTCAATTTCCTTCAGGAGGAAACTCTATGGGATTTCCTTCGTCAGCCGTACCAGCTGCTCAGTTTCAGCAACCATCAATGTCCATGACACCCCTATCGTCTACCAATAACGCAGATGCTCTTGATTTATTTGGTTCCAGCGCCAGTGTTCCAGCAACACCCGTTCTGCTTCCTGATACGAAATCTTCAAATGGTGCCATTCCAACAAGCAATTCTGCTTCTAATAACATTAATAACAATTCCAATCCGTCCTTAAAGGTGAGTGTGTGTTTTCATTATTCTAAATTGTATGTAAATATTGTTGATGAGGGTCAAACCTTTTTAAAAGAAGATGTAATACTATTAATTTTTTTGGAATATTTGCAGGGGACTACATGGTCTGATTTGAACTTTAGCTTGGGGGATTTGAACTTGAGCCGAAGCAGTAGTAAAAACTCTCCAGTGAAAACGACAATCAACCAAATGAGAGCACCAGCAGCTTCCACAGCGGCAACAAATAATTTTGCTGCTTTTCAATAAATTCTACTTGAAGAAATTGAAAAGGCCACAACAATAATTCATTATAAAAAATAACTTTCAGAAATTAATAACATTGTTTGCATTCTATTCGATAATACGAAGTGCAAGCCGCATAGGAATGTGTGATGTATGGTGCAAATCAATAAGTGTAAAAATAATGCAGCTAACTTTCAATACTACTAAAAGGATGTTTCGAAAAATTCAGCAAGTGGTAACATGATCTTCCGTATGTGCAGTTTACAATGAAAAATCAACATTTATTCTGGAGGCGTTCGAAATTTTGAAATTGTATTAAATAAAGCAACAACGTACACAAACGATCAAAGTAATTGTTATATTATATATGATAGGCGAAAGTGATAATAGTTAAAGGCTAGTTTTGTACATTACATTATGACAATTTAGAATTATAGACCCAAAGACTAGACAGGCAAATTCAATCAACAACAATAACAAATAATTTTATTATGTAAGATATTCTTAATAAGTACCCATATTTTAAAAGATTATGTTTAAATGGAGGACTGTATTACCCCATTTGAGAGGAAATCGTACTTGTACTTGTGGCATTTATAGTATTCAGGTAACCAGTTCGTTTCGACAATGAGTTGAATCATTTAATTAGTTACTTACCCACATGTCGTGTTTTGGGAGATTCAAATATAAATAATAAATAATCAAGGTGTTCTTGTTGTGACTACTGGAAAACCAGAATTAATAAGAATAGAAACACAAGCTCAAAAAGATGCTACGGAATGTAAGCACATAACTATTTAGTTGCCTTCTTCTTCTTGATTTAAATATTATGCAATAAAACTAACATATAACATTGGTTTTATTCATTTATCACTTTAATCGATAAATCAACAGTGCCTTCTTTCCTAAATAAAGCCCAATACCAATTTACATTGGTTATTTCTGTTTTAAGGTGAATGAAAATGAAGTTCAATAATAGGAAATGCTCAAAAATCCAACGTTGAACTTCACATCTTTGAAACAATCCAGGATGATAATTAAGAGCTGAATTATGAATTGAAGGCCAAATAAATAGCAAATAAATGTTAACACAATGCTACTGATTTATTGATATTGTGGAGTGGAAGTAATTCAGGAAGTAGTGGCAAGATTGAGAGGTATGTTTAAATTATTTCCTAAAAGAAAACTTTGGGAATCGGTATACTTTTAAAAAGAAAAAACGTATCAAAGGATAAGTATAAACGTATCATACAAAAAATACAATAAATTCTCAATAAATTGAAACCTGTATCGCAATTAAAATAGTATTCAATCAAATATTGTCTGAATGAAATAAGTAAACAATCACATAACACGGATTATGAATGTTGGCTTGTACAAGCGTTTAAATTACATATATTCGTTAGATAAATCTCTGTATCTTTCATTATAGTTGCACTTATAACATTCTTCTGTAGTATTCATTTCAATGGAAAGTAAAACGAATGAACTCTTTTTAATTCTAATTTGCTTGCGCTGATAAAATTTTCATTATTGAATTAAATTAAACTAAACTGGAGCTAAAATATATTTCTTCTATGAAAATATATTGTCTAAATCAGTGGCAAATTCAACTAGCATAAATGAATTGAAAGTACCTGGTTTAAAATATCGTAATTTTCTACCTGTGTATTCTTACTTTGATAAAGTACATTATTATTATTATGTAACTTAATTTTGCTATTATGAATTTTCGACTATACTTTATTTCCTAAAAACTTTAATATCTCCATTTCCGTTCCCTTTATTATCGTTTGGTGGGAGTCAACTGATAAAGATTCTTAGGAACGAAGAAATTGAAATTTCGAATATGCACAAAAACGAGATTTTAGGTTGACAATCTTTACTAGTTTAATTTATCGTTCGCGTATGTTCTTCCGTTGAATTCTTGGTAACAATCATTTTTCTTTATTAAAAAGTCAAACTAACTTTAGCTTTATTTGTAAGAGACATATTTTGTAATGTGCGGGAGTGGAATGAATGGAAACGGAATAGAAATCTGTGTTTAATCTATGATAAAGTCAAGTTCGTCCTAATTCTTAATTAAAAAGTATTTGATTTGTGTAAGTTCTCTTGCAAATTACTCCCCGTTAGTTTAGGAGCTGAAGAGGCAATAACGATTCGTTCGTGAATAAATGTTTGTAAATTTTTAATTCAATTCTATGGTAAAGGTGATGGTAATCTTTAAAATATTTTGCTCGGTAAATATTTTACGAAATCGTGGACTTTTCATACCACGTAGAATAAAATCCTGAGATTATTACCTGTACCACGTGTTAATCTAGAGAGTTTATGTCATCCAGTTCGAAAGCGTATTTAATTTTATAAACTAATTTGTATTTGAGTTCACATATCGAATGTCATTATTACATGGATAACAAAGATTACAACAAAACAAAGTGTGCGTTTTGATCCAAAGGTTTGTTAAATTTTAGTAACTACAATAGAGTAGGAATATCTTAATGAACTGTATTACATTATATGACAAATAAAAGGTTCGAAATAAAAGTCGTGAGTTGAATAAACAAAAAGGAAAAATGTTTGCTTAATATTTTTTTAAACAATGCCATTTTATTTAAAACTTTTCATGTCTAAAATTCATCATCATTACATATATTTAAAAAGCGTAACCGAGATTATTATATAAATTGAGTGCTGTACTGAAAAGTATATAACTAACATAAAACGTGTGTATTTATAGCAAGTTCTTCCTTTGTGGTATGTAAAAGTATATGTCAATATCGTCTATAAATAAATCTCATACGATAATTACTTTAAAATTCTCCAGGATCAACAGCAATAAAAACTATATGCGTATCTAAAACGGATAAAGATCATCTTGGATCAAAAATTATATCTTTTTATTCATTTGTCACAAAATAATTTAAGCCTTTTGTGTCTGTATTTATTTTGTATACAATGCAAAAAATGTTACAATTTTAGCTAGAAAGCTTATAGTTAATTAAACAAAAGGAACAACTTGGCCAATATCCATAACATGCTTACTAGTTTTTTTGTGTATGGAAAAGATCACATTCGTATTCCCCTTTCAACATCCAAACCCTGGCTTTTCTCTTCTCATTTGACTTTCATAGTATAAAATAAAAATTATTTTTCTTTAGAATAAAAGATCCATGTCCACTGATTAAAAATAATTAAAACAACGCATCGTATAGGTACTGATATGTTCAAGTGAGAAAAATATAACATTTTAAAAAGACTGCGAAGAATAAATCCGTTATAATCTAGATAAACTAGAAACTACCTACAAGATAAGGCACATGCACAAAATAGTACAAGAAAATAGTATTATGTTTAATATAGCAGCAGTATACGCACATGAAATTTGGCGAATATCGCTCCTAAAGGGAACGTTACAGGAACATATCGATGAGAATGCTTACTCGAGCATGAGATTCTGCAAATTTTTGTTAAAAATTGTATTTTTAACATCATTAAACACATATCTGATGTTCTCCGTGTCAATGGCAGTTGTGAAGTGGTGATAGAGGGGGTGCTCATGCCTCCTTAGTGAAGAAAAAAGATGTAGAATGAAAGGTTGTACTGACTCTGTGCTATTATCTCCAGTGTAGTTTGGAAAATGATCTGCAATTTTTATGCCTCTGTCCAGCTACAGTATAAAATACACAAAAATTATTCATAATTACACAAGTTCAATTTAATTTTAAGCATCTAACATTTGAGAAATGTCTAAAAAAGTACCTTCGATCTCAATAAATCTGATTTGTTTAGGAACAGGATTATTGAGACGCTTAAAAATATCCTATTATTGACAATTGCGTCAAAAATTGTACGTGACTCTTCTAATCTATTTGTCGTTCGGTCTTCTAGCAGCACCTGTTCATAAATAAAAAGGTAAGGTAACGGCGATATTATACACATTCTGTAAAACGCGTACCAAGACTAACTACTACATGAGACTAACTTATAAGCATTTTCTTATATTTTTGTATGTCGGTATCCAATCCTAATTTGAAATTTTGTCAAATGGTTGCACAAATTAATTGAAATCTGTAGACTAGCAAAAAAACGGAAAAACTCAAAATTGAATACCTTATTTGCTATTCTGTCTAGGTTTTGGAAGAAGTATTCCACGGAATCCGAGATTTGAAATAAGGAACGTCTATTAAAGGCTGTGCGAATAGCTTCGTCACTCCAACAAGCTCGAATAGAAGGAACATATTTGGTAAAATTCCACTGGTCTACGAAACCAGGCTGGTAATTGAGCAGAATATCCCCATGCAGACTATTTTGATTGTTTTCCCACGGAATGCCTAACTTTCTCTGAGCATCTACGAGGACTCGCATACCTACAAAAATGTAATTATTTAAAATTCGCTTGTGCATTTGTTTATCTCTATTAAAGATATGTTGCAAAATTGATTCATTTTATAGACAAAGGACAGAATAAATATTAATTAAAGCAATTTTACCAGATACAATTCCAAACTTTCTCCGTCTAGTAGTACGTAGCATTGCATTTTAGTATCAAGAAAAATGTTAGCGTGAGAGAGAAAGAAGAACGTTTAAAAAACATCAATTTGTAGGTTTATTTTTTTCGTAGAAATTTACCTTGAATACAATTTTGATAAATAACATGCTGGAAGTCTCTGACGGTATCTGGATCAAAGCCAATGTTGTGAATGATTCGCATTTGTTTTAGGAAGGTGGACTTTCCACTTTCTCCAGCACCCAACAAGAGAATCCGAACCTATATAATCCAGTAAACAAAGACTTTTTGTACTCCCGGAGAATTTAAGGAACAAATATACATTTTAGCAATAAGTATATCACCAACCTGCTTTTTCCTATCCCTTCTTTCCTTTTCCAAATCCTTATCAATTCGTTTAGATATTGTCCTTTGTTCTATCTCCTCTGGGCTGAACGTGAATCTCCAGCAACATAAACTTCCATCCATCATTTTTCATAAATTACTTGAGCCAGTTTGAAAAGTTGTACTTTGAATTTGGTGTAACGGTTTAAACGATTTCCTTATAACTTTTTGTTTAGATTTTTTTAGAATTTGTTGTAAGTTGTTAATTATGCGTTGTTGTACTCTTTATTTTTAGTAATACCATTCTTTCAACTTTCACTTCACATTATTTCATTTATATTTATTAAAATTCAACAGTCATAATCAGCCTAACGAGTCCCAGCCAAAAAATTGAAGTAAGTGAATGTTACAATCACAAAAATCACAGCTGGGGTCAAACAGACTTAACGACATGGAGCAATGATACATTATCTATTGATTTTAACAGAACAGTTTCATCAATGCACTAAACTAAAAAATACTTTCACTTTGTTATAACCCATCCATCCATTTAACCGGAGAAAGTAAATGGGTCTCATGTTTGTACAACTCCGTTTGGCAGCTAATTTGGAAATAAAAAAGAACAAAAAATTAAGTAAATGAACTATTTGCTAAATTGCATAACAATACATATTGTAATGTGGACTACTTGCAGACCATAAGGAAAAGGAAGAATTAGTAGCATGTAGTTTAGTATTCATTGCATATTAGCAATAACACTGTTGCCGGAAATGTATTTGTGGCTAACCCAAAAGTTAACCTTTATTTAAAATAGACAGTTCACAATTCAATTTTCCTCTTTCACCATATATTTCAAATATTTCTTCTGGAGATGAATAGCTACTATATACATATTTCGTCAAACATTCAATTTCCAGTATTCATTTCAAATTTGACAGATTGTCAATTTGCTTTGTCAAATTTTCTTATTCTGTTTTTGGCTGTATTAGAATAAAAGTGGGTTTTGCTTCTTCATAATGATTTACCTTTCATAAAATCCGTCAGAATCTTATGACACAATTTAATCTCAATTTCCCTTAAAGATTTCCACAGAATAAAGAACTTGTACACGCATAAATTATATAACAAACACAGTAGCAGTATAATAAATAACAAAGAAGAAAAATAAGCTTATTATTATCTAATATTATGTATCTTTTCCTTCTTATTTAATCAACATTGTAATATTAATACTGTCGAGATAAAAAAACTTTAACACACTTTTAGGAAAGGAACTTTTTTCTCCAAGAACAAATGTTTTGCCTTGCTCGTATTCTTTCCTCATCATGTAACAAATTTAAGGTTTAAAAAACTTTTCATTTTCGTACACATTTACACACGTATAAATCATCATCGTGATCATCATCATCATTGCATATCAATATAACCAACCTGAGTATGAAATGAAGATGAGAAACAACCTCTCAGTAGAAGTCCATCATCATATGCAATTGAGTGAAATATGAGGAAGAATGATGATGATCATCTTATCATAAGTCAGAGCCCAAGTTCTTTCTTAAAGTTAATAAGTGAAAAACAACTAAATAACGCGTACAATTTTGTGTACAACAGATTAGTATTGCTCACTATTATAAAAAGTCGACGACATATGTATACGCATTTGGTGTAAATATGAAAATTATACACCGCATAGGCAATGCATTTAGTGACCAGATAGAGAGTCATGTCATAAGAGAGGCAGTCTCATCATTTTCATGACATTATCATTATTATTATATGCTGCTGTTGTTGTGTGTATGTTCATGATATTTCCAGTTGCCTTACAACTAAAACTTATTATTATTGTAACTCTTACTAATTCTCCCTCTGCTCTTCTGGCCAGGCTCGTTTTTGCCTTAAAATATATTATGGAGAATATAAAGCTCCTAGTGCCTATGTTTAAAATACAAATAAACTCATGTACTACTGAACTTGCTGACTAGACCATGACTGACCGACACCCTTAGTATGATTCTCACAAACTTACAAAAATAGTTTCAAAAGAAAAAAAAACCCTTCATTCAATTTGAATGTCTTTAGGATTTCTTAAATCAGTGGTGAACATTCTCCAACTTTAAGTATGCAGCAGTCTTTTCAATTTATAAAGTGTTCAATACGAAACATCTGAAGTCATTAAAATAAAATTGGCAAAGGGTCTTCCACATAATTGTAATACTGGTACTAGTTAAATTCCTTGGGCTATTAACTATAGAATTGAAAACCTAGGCGAAAGGATTGTGATAATGCTCAATACTAGTTGTAACTATTAGTCGAGTCTCATGCATGCATGCATAAAAATTCATATTACATTTTGCATCTTTATTTATATGAAATGTTAACGACAGGGATACAATAAGGCAAGCAGTGATTGTTGCTTGTGTCTGTCTAATGTATTGATATTTTCAGGTGTGATGTGTGATTGTTAGCTNCATGCATGCATAAAAATTCATATTACATTTTGCATCTTTATTTATATGAAATGTTAACGACAGGGATACAATAAGGCAAGCAGTGATTGTTGCTTGTGTCTGTCTAATGTATTGATATTTTCAGGTGTGATGTGTGATTGTTAGCTGCATGGTAATAATGTAATTCCACCTTTGTTTTCTCAGTAAAGCTTACCCGTATCGTAGTCACACTATAACAGTTCTAAAGCTGTAAACCTCTAAATTGCAGGAATCGTGAATGCAACCAATAATGCTTTCTATGCAATGTAATGCAGAAACTAATCTATTGCTTGCATAGATAAGATTAAAAACACGTTGCGGAACGTTGTAATTCAATTCGACAAGTCCGAGTTTACAAGGCACAAACACAACAATATGATTTGTTTACAATTCCCATTTATCACTCCATCACATAAAAATCCCACGCACAATACACAATCGCTGCACCTGCTGCAAGATTAAATGAAAGAACTTGAGAAATTATATCAATAATTGTTTATTTGCGTAATAGAATGTCACACTGGGTTGAAAACGGAAAATCAAACAATCATTCAGCCGGGTTGGCATACATTATTTTTAATTTTTTACAAGATTTAAGCAATAAAACGGTTTTGTTTCATAAAAACTCATACTATGCATTCACTTTTGCAATTCACATTGCACTAACTCACGATTTTCAATAAATTCTTACCCCTTATGGAATCGAGAAATTCTATACAGCTAATTTTATAGTAATGTTGTTCATTTAGATTATTGTTAGCAACATTTGCACATTCAATTTTCATTGTCCTATTGTAAACAAAGGAGAAAGGTTTAGTTTAAACATTGCACTTTTTCTAACGCGCGTGAGAGTTACACGATGCAACGAAAGCATCATATAGTGTGAACTATTTAATTGTGATTGTTTCGATTAGTATTCATTTCATTAGTTTACATATATATGTGTTTCTTTATAAATCCTGTTTATACTTTCATCTCAATGTTAATTATTGTTGCTTGCAAAATAAATTAAAAATGAGATTTCGCATGCATGTGATATTTCAGCTATTTTTTCACGAATATACTAGAATTGCAGCTCAATATTTCACTCGGTTATGTTATACTTTTCACACTTAGAGTGAGTTAAAATTAATAATGTTATTATAGGTTCACCCATGTCGGCGAAATTATTTTTGACTAAACTTAATTGGCAGCAAGCAATAATCTACATGTTTATTTTGGAAGTATAACTTTTGCATGGTGCTCTTTCAATTTAAATATGCACTAACAAATGAACATAAAAATTGTTGTCTGACTATATCCAAGAATCTGTTGCGTATTCATAACTAACCAGAACTTTCGTTTAGCTCACTATATCACTTTTGCCTGTGTGTGGCGATTAGTAAGAAGAAAAGATGGGAGCAATAAAAAAGTTGATGAAGAAAGTGCTTAAGAGGACAGAAAGGCGTTAAATAATCAACTGCAATGATGTCTGACATTACAAACCCAAGTAGCTTGAGTTAGTGCATTATTATATTATCTGTGAATACTCATCGTCCGAGAGTTTAATTCGTATAACAGTTAAATAATCAACTGCAATGATGTCTGACATTACAAACCCAAGTAGCTTGAGTTAGTGCATTATTATATTATCTGTGAATACTCATCGTCCGAGAGTACAAATTAAGTACGTATTATGTATATAGCATTGCCAATTACTCCGGATGGATTGGTGAATCATAAATCAAAAGAAATCTGTACTGCACTGATGAAACGCCAATTGGTGCGTTATATATTTAACTGTTATACGAATTAAGGTTACAAATATACGTGAAAGAATGAAGTTTGTGTGGATGCTAGTAGTAATACCAGGGAATTACCAATTGGTCATCGTGACAAACATCAGCATCTCTTGTCATTTGAACCTACACATTTTCTTTAATATTAAATGTCGTGGACGACAACTCGAATTGCAATATCTTTGAGTGGATATGTCTATGAAAATCTCTAGCAAAAATAGCATGATGGGATTTATATCTCTTTCCTACCCCAATTATTTTACACGAGTATAAAAATATCTGATGGTTAAAAATTAATCAATTTGGAAAGCCACAATGGCCTTCTCAAAGTTTTGCCCCTTTCATACGGGTATTATACAATAAACATGTCGATTTCCATGATATATTAAACTTTAATTTTAAAAAATACTCCAGTGTTAACATTTTGTCGTGCAGGTCATTATACTTTCTCAAATATTAAGGAAAGATGAAACGTAACGTACCTACCTATATGCATAAGTTAAAAATTTATTTCACAAGAAATGATACTCGAAAATGTTCTACAAATATTTGATTACGGCATATAATTTTGTTTTGAATTTGTCCAGCAGCATTTAAAATATAGACAATCACAAACTTTACTTTTATTTCAATACTACTATAAAACCCGTCAATTATAGATATATAGCAAGATTTATGAAGCAATGAGAACATTAGCATTACGTGATTACAAATTTCTTGTGACATTTAAATCGGTTCAATGAAAAGGTGTATCGTAAACTTATTTGCTTATCGACTTATCCTGAAAAGACGTTCGTAGAAATGTAAATATTTTTCGAGTTTGATAAATATTCATATTATATCCAAAGCCGCAAGAATTGATATACAAATCATAACTAAATACATATAAAAATAGAGGTTATAATTATAATTCCTTTCAACAATTTATAATACCACTAATAAGAATCATTTAGCCGTTTAAAATGCACATATATTTATAAATTAATACGTCACCAAATTACTATTCCATATGCGTATTTTTCAAGCAACTAAATTTGTTGCAAACATACAATTTAAAAAGTTGAGTAGAAATCTCCTTTCATCTTTTATGCAATTCTTTACAATTTACATGAGTGACCAAATTGAAGAGCTGATTAAGCCAGATTAAATTGGAATTCAAGGATTTATAATCCTTCAAAACCACATGATGATGAGATGAAATTGCAGATGAGACGCTCAAAAAATACTTTTAAAAGAGGAGACGAAACGATTCGTGAAATCATATACTTTGCCCTCTAGAAACAGCAAAAGCAATCATGTTAAAGCTTGTTGACAAGTTGAAAGGGTGAAGAGATACTTTTGGAATTTCACAATGTGCGGAGCGGACTTTAATTGAGAAAGAGAAATATATAAATAAATATGAAACATTTTACATTTGTCAACTTCAAATGTTCATGAAGTATAATGAATCCAAAAACATTATACTTAGATTTGTTGTATTCTACAGTAAATTTTAATGTGTTTGCATGTATCATAATAGTTGGCGTCATGAGTCGATTCTTTCTCATTTTAGGTTAAATTATACGAAGAAGGGATCTACGTTTATTAATACTAAAGCATTAATTACAAATTCTTGAAACTGGCATGGATTTTGTATAAATTTGACAGTTAAGGAAGGGCTAAAAAGATAAATGCGTATAATGTGACTTGATTTGGTAATACGACTTGTGTTTTGGATCATTTTGGGCTTATATCGGCTGCCTTATAAAAATTCAAAATGACAAAATATAACCACAATAATTGTTCTTTTAGGTAATTCAGAATTATTGCATATAAACGAAAACTCCATACAACGGCTAAATGCTTAAAATTTTGAGACAAAGTATTTAGAGACACGAACTGGCTTAAGTAGAAACAACCCACCTTTGTTTTCCTGCATTCTCAAAACCAATGAGAGCACGTTTAAGGAAATAAAACGGCTTTGAGTAAATTCTGGAATGACTGATAAACCATAAGTAAGTTTCAAAGGATTAGAGAAGGGTAACAAACGGATGAATCAGTGTCTTGAATAAAACTGTTTATTTAGATAATGCACACATGTGTTCCAGTTAATCTGTTTTTCTCTTTCGTATTATCATGTTTCAGTTTGTAGCATTTTATTGTTCACGTTTTATATATCAAACTAATCTATTAGGGTATACAAAAGCTGCTTTTCAAAACATTAAAATAATCTTTAGTATAGATCCGTAATTAATAATGGAACTTTTTGTACTAACCTGCAGCATTTCTAAGAAATTCAGAACATTTCTGTCCAAATGACAATTAAAGTCATGGAAGATACTGAAATTTACTATAGTACTTTGGACAAAACAAGGCGCTACCCTTTTCCCATAAAAAGCCTAAAGGTGGTTTATGGGAAACTGGTTTGGGAAGGAATGAGATGGATGGATTTTTGGTGAAGTGGTTTCTAATTTAGGTCGCCATTTTAATCTCTGCATTTTTGACTATCCGTGAAACATTTTTTCTGTTGCCGCATTTACATATTCAGCAACGACCAAAATCCTAATATTACTTTGCCCCTAATTGTACAAAATAATAGCAATTTTAACATTTCAAGCGAGTAAAGACTCAAAAGAGAATTTGTATTTAGGGATAGCGAGAATCAACCCAACCTTCTATTATCTATTACGCAGAGCATCAATAATTCCTTTGCATTTCAAAGTGAATTGAAATGTTGAAGAAGGATTCAAAGAATCCAAAATTTGTCTTCAAGACTTGGTTGATTTTTCTGTACTTATAGAGCAAATGGTAATCTATCCAACTTTTATGCATGTGCATCCAATATGTGACAACAGTGACTTTTATCCTTGACTGTTTGAAAATAAGGGAAATAAATGTTAAAATCAAACAATTAAGCAACAACACTGCTCTTTCATTGTTTCAAAATTTTTGGTTAGTACTGATAAAGGGAATGAAAACAAACATTACACATCCCCTTTAAAAGAAGTTTACTGCTCTGATCTACAATTTTGAGCATCACAAAGAGGTTTTGTTTAATTTTGTTCTTTTATGAAAAATGGCTTATTGTCAGTTCACTTGGATAATCTTTAAATAGTTCTTTTGGGTACGATTTCTATGTTTTTCTTTCCCTAGAAGGATTTTTAATTTTTTGCCTTAACAAGCTTTAAGTTTATAATCAACTGTGCAGCCAAATATGGAATTTCGGACAGTGTGCATGATGAAGTCATGCTGCGAAAAAAGTTAATGAACGAAACCGCTTTCCACAAGAAACATTTCTCCATCCAGCATGATCACAAAAAATATTCTACAGAGGAAACATGAAAAAATTCATATGATGATGCTTTTAATAGTAAGAGCAGCATCTTTTCCCATTTTCTCCTACTTTTTAAGATTAACTTTAGCAGTGAGAATTTGGTGGACGGACACACGTTTACAAGCACACTAGTTGGTATTCTAAATGTAGAATTTTGCAATTTTGCACGTTCAGTCTTCCTCCTTTGATTGGGGATCTCAAAGCCTTTTAAAACAACGGCAACGGCGGGAGTCAAATGGGAAAAACTTTTCCATTTTCTTAAAGCAGCCAGGCAATGGAACTGTGAGCAAAAATTGACTTCTTTGGGCTCACTTGAAACTTTCTCTTTGACATAACTTTACTATTACTAGCGGAACGCAGCAGTCTCCCCATCTCAATTGTCTTTTCATAAATGTTGGTTCAACTTTAAAACTTTATTTAAGAAATTGTTTGGAGAAAGCATTGCCTATAGACAAAATGTAAAGTTTACATGCTAACGCAAATCATTCTTTTACTTTATTGACAACAGCGACCAAGCTTGTAATGTTGAATTGGCTTCTGTAGACTGTGAACTTGAAAAGTATTAAATTAAATGTTTGGTTCTTCAGCAACCATTTTCAACTTGCTTTCTGTTTTTATTCAACTTTAAAAAATCTCTTTCATTTCAAATTGCTGTACCGGAATATAATCTAATTTACTCAAGATTTGATCTGCTGAAAAAACGTTTTTCACAAGTCGGTATATAATTAGGATACCTGTCTCGTCGTCATATTTTTTAAAGTGTAGAACTGGATAAAAATCTGAACCTGTAAATTCTTTTGATGTAATATTTTCAATATACCTTTCAGCTAAACATTGGTGAGCTAAATGATCAAAAAAAGAATGGATGATAAAATGATATTGTGAGGATATATTACCTCAAAGTATATATTGCAGGTTCATTGTTCAGCATAATAATAGCTAGAGCAAGCAAAAAAGTAATCTTCCAACTACGAAAAACGCCAAAAGGGCAAACATTTTTTATAATAATGCTTCCTTTCCCGTTTTTTCATTTTTATATGGTCATTGCGTGTTCTTCTCGTTTAGTAAGGATATTTGAGTTTTAGTAACAAGAAAAGATTACAAAAAATAGACAGCAATTTACACAAGCCAACCTCTCGTGTGTTTACAATTGCTTGGAGCTCTCCCAAAACATATTAGATTTTCGTTTGAAACTTGATTGAACTTTCTTTCCTCATTACAAGCAGCTTTTTTCTAATAAGCAGACAAGGTGAAACTCATAAGAGAAATCTCTAAAGAAGAAAAAAAACTGTAAGTTTATTTCATTTTATCTATCAGTTATCTTGATTTGCCTAAACCTTTCGTCATGTAAATAAAATAATGACTCGATACAATCATTTCAATTAAACGATGCGGTTTCTAGATTTCTTTAAATCTTTAAATGCGACCGTGATACAAAAACATGCATAATATACAATAATTCGCACCAAATCTTATATATTTTCACACATTAACCAGCATAATATAGCAAATTAAATTTTTAATTTTGCTGTGTGAGTCATAAAATAACTTTGCATAATGTAATAATGGTATGTTGATTTCAATAAAGGGAGACACGAACGATGTATGGGTTAGGGAGTTTTTGCAGATTATTACAAGTTTTATTACGTTAGTCAACGGTGGATGGATGCGCAAGGGTCTAATGTAAGTCTGAAAAGTCCAAATACAAAAATGCTTAGTTGCCTTGCCAAGCCTAGCCTAGAAAATGTGCTTGCTCACTTTTTTTTACTATGGTCCTCACGAAAGTAAGTATCACGTAAAGAAAGACTGGTTATATACACACATTGGGATGAAGGAGTGGCTTTATCGATTTCCTGTGTCTTAAACCTATTATATGTTAAAGAATAGGAGTGTGCTATGTGATGAGATGCTATAGTTTGGGAAATAGCGAGAGATGTGTGTTTTCCTCCCTTATAAAGCAAAGCAAAACCAGTAAAAGTTTATGCCAACTTTGTACACTTTTCTATTGTCGAATGGAGTAGGGACCGTTTCTATTTCAAACCCTTCTTGCTTTTGCCTTGCTTACTCATACGGACCTTTAAAATGTGGCCGACTTTTTCACAGTTTCTCCGAAAGAATGGAAGGGGAAGGAACTATAATTTCTCACACATTTGTGCAGCAGGAGGAGTAGGAGCATGCATTTGAGCGTACTTTGAACCTCGATCCATGTGTGTTGTGTTTGAGTCTTGTTGTTGATCCATAAAGTAAACGGAGAGGGAGAAACGTAAAGGTGGTTTCCTTCCAAGAATCGTTATAGATTCTAAATAAAAATCCGTTCCATACTTACTTCAGAATATAATCTTATTACCTTACTCACATCTGTGTGATATGATGATGATGAGATGAACGAAGCTTTCTTCGTCAGTCTCCTCACCATCACCATAATCATCACAAGAGGAACAGTTGGTGGTGGCGGCAATGGTGGTAGTGCTCCCTGTGTTCACCGACGTCGGAAAGTCTACACAGGAAACTTCTTGTGAATTGTGTTTTTGGGAGAAAACAGAAGTGCAGAAGGGATCGACAAATAGGAGTTTTAAAGGAGTACAACAACAGACCAAAAATGTAAAAGTTGCAGTCAACGTCAACTCATTATTCAAGTATGTATACACGTACACTAATAATAATGCAATTCAAATAAATGTAATAAAATATTCCTACATATGGCCACATTCATCAAAATATCTGAAGAGCATTAACTAGCTTAGTGTTACTAGATTGCTAGCTTAAAATTGGAAGATTGCATTGGAATTGAAATAAAACGCAGAGCTCATAGTTGTAAAATACTTCGTCTAGTATAGCTTTGTCCTTAATTGATTCGATGCAACAATGAGTTTCCTAATAAGAAATGCAAAGAAAAGAAACAATTGAATAATTCAAGTAACGTTTATCCAAAGCGTTTGTTTATTACATGAAAAGATTCCTACTACGATAGAGACTCCTTTGATGCGAGTGTCAAATAGCATTCGAAAGCATATATTTGGATTATATTTGGCATCTTTTCATGGAGTACAATTCCATGTACAATGTTTATCAGTTAAAAATCGGCAGTTTGCAGCACGTTAAAAACTTGGTAAAATAATCCGTATTGTATGTTGTACTTGGGAATTAGTTTTCTTGAACTTTAGATAGTTTCAAAAGTGCGTACAAAATACAATGGCTGTTACCATCACGTCACCCTTGTACAAGCAACTTGCATGTCACTGCAACTTTGATTTGATGTTGAAATTTTTCATTTTTATATTCACTCTGATGATACTGTGCTTGAGGGTGGATGAATCTTGTTAAAACTTGAAGTAGGTAATACAACACGTTGTTCAAGTTTTGTTGGTGTCGATGATGATACTGATGATTTAGTCATAAAGATTATTTCAAAATTTTCATCTCTCTCTGTGTCACGGTCTCTCTGAAGATGCCATAGACTCATTGCTGGAGGTAGGCTTCGTCATTGTAATGTGAAATGATAGCTTTATTTGAACGTTTTATTGTTTGAGTCAGTCAAACACCAATCATGAACATTGTATCCCTAAATGGTATAAATGGTATTAACAACATTGCATCGCATCATAAAAATCTTTCTTTTTTGTCCTCCATTTACAGCCTTCATTCATAATAACAACGTTGTTGTACAAGAAACAAGATGAGGAGTGTTATTGCTTGTGTCTGTTGATGATCGTGACAGATAACTAATGTGAATGAACAAGAAATAGGATTGTGAAACTTTTTATAAACTGCGAATTTATTTACGCTCATTCTTGCAATCTTACTTTAGAACAAGAAAAGTCTTTACCATTTTCGTTTGCAACAAAAACGACCGATTTTTTAACATCCGTCAGCCATTACGAATAGGTCCGTTTGCATTTTAACGTGAGAAATCAGTCAGACTTGTCATGAAAGAGTGAGAAAGAAGAGTACCAGAAGATCTCCAACAACTAAACGGTCTAGACTACACATTATTATGGTAATAGAGAGAGCGTGTAGCGTGTGTGAGTAAATACTACTACAAGTACTACAACTACACATTAAATATAGATGGAGAAAAGAAATAGTAAAGTGAAAATCTATGGAGCAAATTCATCCTTCTTTTCATCGGGCTCTTTCTTGCGCACATCTACATCCAATTCAGCCTTTTTCGGTGACTTGGTTTCGGTTTATAGAGTTTTGTAGCATTTTGTCAGTGACAGAGTACGACTGCTTCAACCACATCTCGTTTATTACTATTATCATTGTAGTGGGGATCGGTCGGTCGGTTCCTTTTAACTTGCGCCTTTTCTTAAGAAATGCAAGTACGAATTGTAAATGAATGAATCTTAAAGGACTTGTACCTACTCTTCTTTATTAAAAAAGCTGCTGCTGTGAGTAATACAATTGAGAGGAATATTATGTAAGAAAAGAGACATTTACTTGGAAATGAAAATTGTTTTACCCGTTGTTTCATTTACGTACTATGTAGTAATAGTGCATTTCACATTTTCTCTGGATACTACTTGATACCAAAAATAAAAGTAACAGAGGAGAAAAGAAATCAAACGAGCTACCCTTTTGCCACCATTACGTTTTTATATTGTACAGCAGCGAGCAGAAAAAGGTAGTTTCTCTCAAAAAGTTAAACTGAATGCAAAATAGAAAATTAGTAGCATTCATTTTGTAGATATCAGAATATAGGTATAGTGCATGTTTTATTTTGCTGGAAAAAAGTGGTAGTGGCGAGGGTGAAAAATATCATCGGAACATCCTCCTAGCTAGTTGTAGGAGTAAAGAAAAGGAGCGTGCTAGCATGTTATGTAGTGCTTGGCAAGTTACCTAACCAGGAATTGAGTATGTCACCATATTTTCTTCTCCTTTCGCTTCACTGCTCCCCAATATTCCTTTCCTTACAAAAATCATGTAACATTTTGCAGGCTGCAGTAATAGTAGAAGTGCAGTGCTCTAATACTACTTCACGTCTTGGCTTGTTGTTGAGAGAGAATCCTTTCTAACTTGCTTGTAAAACAGAACAGAATAGAATTTGAACAGAACAGAATAGAATTTGAACTCACAGAACAGAGTCGATTCAGTTCGTGTCTGTACTTTTTAAAGCTTGGAGAGAAAAGTTGTGTCGAATTTTGTATTCGTGTGAGTGAATAAACCTCTTCCAGTTTCTCTCTCTCCAGCCCAGTTCTCTTTGCAACACAAGACCATCTTCATGGCTATCGCGCACCCGACCGACCGTCATCTTTATAGATTAACATCGCGTATAATAAAAACAAAACGGAATACATATTTGAACTTCTTGAAATAACGCAAGCAAAAGATCAAAAAATAGTTTTTTTTGCTTTCATTATTATTATTACGGCTGCTATTACCACTTTATGTACTTCCATTAACTCTCATTGTTATTATTTTCATTATCAAAGTGTAATAAGGCACTAACAAAAAATATTTTCTCATAGATACAAGATCTCCTCCCCCTAATCGTGGTGTTGTAGTAGAAAGAGTTTGTGGCTTGCTGACTAAATAGCTGTTTCCATCATACATCCATTTCTACTAACTGATTCAGTTTAGAATCTAAAATTAATGTGAAGAAGTGGTAGAGGAAGAGCAGTTGCTGTGGCTGGTGTGAAGTGTTACTAGCAAAATGCTACTATCATGTAGTGATATTGGCTGGAAAAGAACTAAAAACAAAACTAGTCATTTCTAGTATTAAACCAGATAAAGATTCAAAAGGATTCAGAAAGTTTGTAGGTTTCTGTTGGATTAAAAATTCATGATAATTGCTCTTATCCGGTGTGGCTGCTTTATTCACCTCAACTACTCTGATTTAGGTCGGATTGTTGTCAGGATTGATGGTGATTGTGATTAGTGCGTGAGTCAAGTCAGTTAATAGACAGCCGCAGTAGTAATATTGCTGACTATATATTTCATTGACAATGCGTGCAACCAACACTCATGTCCCGTTTATTTAAAAATAAACGAGTGAAATATACTCCTAAAGGTTTTGTTGTGGTCAACATAAGGAAAACATGAGTGTTTGCTGTTGACAAATAAAAAGTATGCGTCACTCTGGACCAGTTGAGGATCGCAATCTTGATTAAACTTTCTAATGTAAGTTTGTTTGCTCAAACAATATTATTTGTTCGACATCCTTCTTTGTCTACATGTTAAAAGGGTATAGGTGTGATATAAGGTGTTTTCTTTTCCCTTGTTAATTTGGCAACTAATCACATACTCAGTCATTGACCACCAGCAGTGTCAATTGTCAACTTTCCATTATTGACCACTCGACTCGAGTGCCATTATATTCACAATATTTTATCTTTTTATGTTTAATTTAATTATAGTTTACATTCATACAAACATCACTGATATATGAAATTTATGTGCGTTTACGAAATCGAAGACAAACAGTAAATTTATAGGAAAACATTGTGTCATGATAATAGAATTAGTCATTTACTTTGGTAATACAATTTCCCGGAAAATCCTAGGTACTCGTAGGTAGCTTAATGAAGTAGACCATGAAATCTGTCGCGGTCTTCCGTTCTTCTGTGTAATTTTCTCTGAATCCGACCAACGGAGCAAAAACATTGGCGGTCTTGTTTCTGAAATTGTCTACTTTTAATTCCCTTGAATGACACAAAAAAAGAAATTCTATAATATTACATCAAACATATACTAGTATCACTAGTCCATTAAAACAACATGATTCTATTTAACATAGGCTTTAGCATAAAAATGTCCTAAAATCTTTTAGGTTGATGTTGCATTTCCTTCATATTAAAATACTTATATTTATAATTGATTACATATTACTACTAAATAAAAAGGCTATACCAATTCCCTACACGGGATATGAAATTACTATGTCATCAACGAAACACAGAAACTTTCTTTGCTCGGAACAGGGCCACATTTTATTGCAAAAAAAGTATCATCCTTCCTTTTACAGCAACAATTTACAAAGTTGTAGTAATACCCTTGCACGAGCATTACTGAAAACATGATCATGTTTAGAAATATCAAAACAAGTGCAAGGGGCTTTTTCCAAGAAGCCTTTATTTATAGGTATCTTATTAAGCGATAAAAACTTTTTATAGACTTGTGTAGTTCTTAGAAGGTGTCAAATGAAACAAGAAACAAAACATTTCCTCTTTCAATTTTGTTGAATTGACTGAGTTATACATGTCACCTTGTTATATTGGAGACATTTTTATTAAAAGAGATGTGAAAAGTTTTTGGCTATAAAGCTACAGGAAGGAAGCCACAAAAGTAAAAACTATATGCGAAGACCTACCTATTACCTACATGTGCTTTTACAGTTATACGTCTGAAGCCCTGACAGGAAAAAGTTTGTCTCTTTCCTTAAGTTAGATGGCGGATTGATGATGACACTTAAAAGACTGGTGCTGACTAATAGGAACATGATCTGTCTACCTAAATGTATTGCCAAAAGCCTTGCGGACATTGGGCATAGTACATAGGTAGAATAGTTTAGCAATGTATAAAACTAAAAGTAACGGGAAGCTGGAAATGTAGTGGCATATAAAAAAATAAGTAGGATAAGGACCTTCCTCTAGATAAAAATAAATATAATTGGATTTATTTTCATACCTGTCTTCAATTTCTTACTTTGTTACTATTTCGTTTCTTTTTTTTTGGCTCTTTCTTATATAGGTAAGGTTTGCCATTCAGGTTGAGCTGTTTGGAAAATTTATTAAGAGTAAAAGAACTTTTGTGGAGCAACGAAAGAGAAATTTGGAGAATAGGACAGCCGCATAATCTTGTTTAAATGTGGAAAAAGTTGACGCAATTCGGATTGTACTACAACGAACTACTTTCACAGCTTTCACAAAGGATTAGCCAGGATAATACAAATATGGCTTAAAGAGTAAATTTATGTGATCAAGAAATTTTTATTAAAGTGATTAGCGTTCGTTCTCAGTGAAAGTTTAAATATGAGTTAGCAAATTGTGAACAAAACTCGTCCAGTAAATGATTATTGGCTTAAACTGTAAGGAACCAGTCATCCATTAGAACAAAATGAGTTACATAAGCAAAGGAGGTCCACCTCCGTGGCTAGTCCGATTCTTTCACCGATTTCCACACATAAACGTGACAGGGAATCGGGTCAATTCTACTTTTGACTGGCGAAACGAGGTGTACCTGGAGTCTCTTGGCATTCTCGCCAGGTATGGTTATATATGATTTATAATAAAATGTACATTGAAAAAAATATCTAATTGAATTATCAATTAATGTTGATTGTTGTTGATTCTTGCATTCTTTCCAGTTTGCCAGCCCTTTTGCTCATATTTTTCCTGCTCATGTTGCTTCTCTACCTACTTACTAGATGTTGTGACCGTAATGCAAAGCGTGACCGGCCACTCCTTTGTCTTAAGGTTTTGCTAAGCCTTCTTGGACTTCTCTGCTGGTAAGTTCCATATTAAAATCCTGTATAGCTTAAGAAACTGCAAAATAAACAATTTATTGTAGCAAAAATTGATTTTGATTATGTATGAATTGTATTTTATAGTGCTGCAATCGGCCTAGGCCTTTACGGCAATGACGACTTTCATAATGGCATTGAGATGTTTGTAGCTTCACTTAGGAAAATTCAACTTCACTTTGTCCACATTTCCAATCAGGTAAGGATGAATTTTCTGTCTATTTTTATAAACAAACTAACCACTCAAACTAAATCACTTGAGAGAAAGACAAGACAGGGAATTGGAGTCTTAATCAAGTTGAGCATCTTGTAAGTTAGACCGAGAAAGCTGCAAGCTAAAAAGTTATTAATAACATGTTTAATGTAAATAGTTTACAAAACAAAAAAGTCAAATGTTTATAAGCAGACAATTTTTTAGTTACCAACTCTTTTACTCACTTCCCTGAAAAGCCTATGGTTTTAGGTTCCAGTGAAAATGTTAACATTTTGAATGTGACGGGTGCAAAGACAAATTTCTTTATTCGGTAATTACATATTTCTCTGCTGATTCCCATTTTCATATAAAGCACAGGCAAATTATATGCGTACAATGTAGTCATACGTTGTACATGAAATGAATCTCATGTACTTCCTTTCATGTTCATCTAATCGCAAAAACATGGGATCATGTTCCATGTTGATGATGCATGTTTCTTTATATCCATTTTCATCTTGAGTAATTCATAAATGGAAGTAAGTACAGTTGGAATAAAATGAAATTCAAATGCAATGTTGATGTTATCATGATGTCAGGAGCGGAAAAGGGAATAAAAAATAGTCATCTAATATATCTTTCACGCACAAGGAAGATAAAACTTGTCATGATTCAAGATTTTTAATAGCTTTTTAAGAGTCACTTTTACTCTTTAGTAAAGAAGCATGTCGGCAGCTACAAATGAAAGAAAACTTCATACGCAATTTATAACATTTGAAGATGAAAAGTTTTTAAGAATTGACTAGTACAACAAAGTTTGAAGCTTCAGTTTTAACTCCAGTTCTTTCCAAAAAGGAAAGAAAAATTAGGATAAATTTTTCATCTTAAAACTTCTAGAAACGAATCTGACATGTAGATTTAAAGTAGAAAGTACATAGCTTTCGTATGTCCTGTTAAAGAGATTGTCAGATATGTATATGGATAACAACTTTTCTTAAAAGGAGAGAGTATTCATCTTCTCTTACTTTGCCTCATAATATTCATAAAACTAGGAGCGACGATAAGCTCAACTATAGGATCAAGTTTTTGTCAACCATTCTATAGGATGTCATAGCATAGCTTAACTCACACAATCCTCATCATAGATAATGACTTTCACTGCTGCATTGCTAATAGGAAAATCCTTTGGTTTTTTAAGAGAAACTACTACGGAATATTGAGTAATGTTATTTCTTTTCCCTTTAATAATCAAACCCTCCATTAAAGTCCTTTAATAAAATAATGTCCATTTATTCAAAATTGATCATTATTTCAGTACATAACGACTATACCCTATGTTTGTGATGGTATTTTGGGAATAGAAACTGTATTTGGGGGTTTAGCAGAAAATCTAAAAATAATGAGAATCATATAGC
>JAHZNK010001122.1:0-10983 GCA_027744615.1 Lepidocyrtus cf. nigrosetosus NNG-2020 | reverse complement strand
CGCCAAGGATAACATCGATGTTTCTACCAGGCTCTCTCAAAATTAATTGTTCTGCAATGTCATCGCAATTTTCTGGGTCGGCGTGCTTGGCCACATCCCCATCTGACTCCCAGCCACGGTTTGCTATTAGCGCGTAAGTACCAGCGGGACTGGCGTCGGTTATTTTCGCGGTTGTGCTGCTGGACAATTTAAAACTGCCATTGAAAAACTTAAAGTTGTAATAGATTGTATTAAAATGATGAATGCTGTCTGATATTTTGGTGGTTCTATATTTTGCATAACTAAAACCGTGATGGAAACCTTTGAAAAGTATGAAAAGTAAGGACAGACTACTTACGGGAGTATGCAGCATTCAACAAGACATGCTGATTATGATGATAAGGACTAGTGAAATAATCAAAAAGCCAAAACCTATTTCTATAATCACCTTACCACTGCAGAACTCTGCCTCCTCCGAAAGTATTTCCTCTTCATCCCAGACTAGGACTCCCAGTTTTCATGCGTAGGGTTTGTTTTCGTAGTTGAACAACCACTACCCCAATCCTCATCAGCGGCATTATTACTACCGAAGCGAAGCTATCGTTAAAGGCAGATCCATTTCCATCGCCGCCACCTCTACCACCGTCATTACTGTCACTGTTGATAGTACATTCTCGAACAAAATAGCCGGTTTCATTACATTTAAAGCACCTTCCACTGATTCCCCTTCCACCTCTACCTCCAAGACCACGACCGCCTCCCCTAAGACGATCCCCAGCAGAAAAACTATTCCCTCCGGCTCCACCATTCCCTTCCGCTGCTTTGCAGGTAGATTTGATCAACTCGAGGAAGGACACGCCAAGTTTCATAGCCAATGTATTTGTGGAGTTATATTGGTGTAGTTTTCCAACTTTGACAAGTCAATGTTCTAGAAAAAGCAAATTATGCAAAACAGATCGAACGGTGGAGTAAAATATGTTTTCATCAGTGCCTAAGTAAATGAAATGCGGGCAATGAGAAAGAGGCGGACAATGTCTGAAATTATTTTTCTTCTTTATAACCTAGACTAATGAAAAAGTTTAGAGCATGTTCCCTTGTCCAGTCTTGACCTGGCTCTGGAAACCCAAACTACCTCCTTCTTCACCACTGGATCATCTCTCTTCAATATTAATCCATGATTTGAATAGATTAGCACTTTACATATCCATCAATTATTTCTTGTAGCCTTGTTTTATTATCCACGTATCATTTCTATTTCCAATTCTTAAGCCGCCCCTTCCGCCACCTCTACCACCGTCATTGCTGTGACTTTTAGTACATTGGGATGAACAGCAGACAATGTGTGAACTTTCGTACTTTTTCTTTAACAAATTCCATCGTCTTGATCGTCTGCATTGGTTTTCGAGGGGTTAGAAGAACAATCGTCGGTTTTCTCCGTTGCTGCTCTAGTGGAAGTTGGAGTGAAATAATAAATGTTAACTCATTCGAAATACGAAATGCATTGATTTATATTTCATTCCTCACTTTTATTTGTACCTGAAGCAGAGGAAGTATTTGTAGCTTGGACTCATGGACTAGAGCCTCCCCAATCGTCATCAAGTACAGAATCCTTCCTTGGGGTAGCTAGAGCTGTGACCCAATAATTCTTGCCGGAAGACTTAGTAACTTGTGCCGCATTGTTTCAGTTTCTAATGCGGGTATCCAAATCTACTAAATCGATATATGATATAAGCCACAGGGTTTCCATAAACATATATTTTAACATACGTTTTGGTGCGCAGGAGTATCACCCCAGTTATCTTAATTTGTGATTTTTTCCTTAATCCACCCACTCCCCAATCGTCATCCATTACATTAACATCAGAACTGGAAGACTGATGTCCTCCACACTGCTGCCCTATAACCACATGAAAAAAATCGGATCAAATATTATAAAAGTATCAACGCAATAATAAATCTCACCTAATCGGCTGCCAACTTTTTTCGCAGTTGCAGAAACAGCGCCCCAAACTGTCATCTCTGAATCCAAACCCTGATGATGGGCCTCAGGCACCACCACCACGTCCTTTGTAACCAATAATTTTTGATGCACAAGTTAAGGAATATTCAGAAAACCAACTAAAATATGAACGAGTTTCCCCGTCTTCCTCGGGTTGATTTACCACATTGCGAAGGGTTGTTGCCGCAGTTTTCATTGTTGGCCGTAATTCCCAGGCATCCCAATCATCATCATCGGCTGCGTTATTTCTGCCGCCTTCCCTAGAGGAACTGCCGTCAAACGGACGACCACGGCCTATTCAAATTGAAGCGTAATACTACCACATCCAGATGAATCTCCTCTTTTCGTGGGCGGTGGATCATTCCAATTATCCTCTGCCCGGTTGTCAGTTTTCGAGCTACTACCACCACCTCCCCAATCTTCATTTTTTGCTGCACTTCCTCCACCAAATGAGCTGGTGCCGAATGATCTATTTCTGTCATTACCCAGTATTTCCTTTATTTGTGGATGGTGGATCATCCCAGTTATCATCCGCAGGGTTTGTTTTCATAGTTGAACTACCCCAATTCTAACCAGCGGCATTATTATTACCGAAGCTATCGTTAAAGGAAGGTCTATTTCCACCTCTTCCACTCCTGAAGCCGATCTTCCGTCACCTCTACCACCGCCATTACTGCCACTTACACTAAATGGCCGGTTTCATTACATTTAACGCAGCTTCCATCACCCCCAACACCTCCCCTTGCACTTCTACCTCTACGACCAAACCACCTCCCCTAGGACAAACTTCAATTTTACTACTGCTTCCTCAACCAGAATCAAAGCTTGCAGCAGAAAACCTATTCCCTCCGGCTCCACTATTCCCTTCCGCTGCTTTCCTGGTAGATTTGATCAATTCGAGGAAGGAAACGTCAAGTTATAGCCAATAACACTTGTGGAGTCACACTTTGACAAGTCAGTGTTCTAGGAAAAGCAAAATATCGAACTGTTAGTAAAATATGCTTTCAGCAGTAATCCCTAAGGTCTAAACTTGCTTACTTTTCCTTTAAGGAGTTCCACCTCATCTTTATAACCTTGACTTGTGGGTTCATCTCCCCAATCTTCATCCACGATTTGAATTGTTCAACACTTTCAATTTATTCATTTACAAAATCAAATCAATCAATTATCTCTTCTAGGACAGGATGATCCCCATTGTTACTACTGCTTCAAAGTTTGCACCAGCAGAAAACCTATTACCTCCGTTCCATTATTTTTTTCTGCTGCTTTCCTTGTAGATTTGATTAACTCTTGGAGGATTAACACGCCAAGTAGCACTTCTTCTACTGCTTCCTCAACCAGAATCAAAGTTTCCAACAGAAAACCTATTCTCTCCGGCTCCACTCTTCCCTTCCTTTCCTGGTAGATTTGATCAATTTGAGGAAGGAAACGTCAAGTTTCATAGCCAGCAATAGCACTTATACTTGTGGAGTTATATTGGTGTAGTTTCAAACTTTGACAAGTCCATGTTCTAGAAAATGCAAAAGATAAAACAGTTTAAAATATGCCTTCAACAAGGCCGAATGAATTGAAACACTGGAAATGAGAGACAGCAGACAATGTCTGAGCTTACTTACTTTTCCTTCAACCAGTTCCACCTCATCTTTATAACCTTGACTTTGACTAGTCTTGGCCTGGCTCTGGAAGCCCAAACTACATCCGTCTTCACCACTGGATCATCTCTCTTCAATCTTTATCCATGATTTGAATAGTTCAGCACTTTACAAAATCAATCATTTCTTCTAGCTTTGTTTTATTATCCACTTATCATTTCTATTTCCACCTCTTCCACTCTTTGAGCCGCACCTTCCGCCACCTCTACCACCGTAATTACTGTCACTGTTAGGACAATGGGATAGACAGCAGACAATGTCTGAACTTACTTTCCCTTTATCGTCTTCATCGTCTGCATTTGTTTTGGAGGGGTTAGAAGAACAATCGTCAGTTTTCTCAGTTGCTGCTTTAGTAGAATTTAAAGTGGAAAAATATATGTTAGCTAATTTGAAATGCATTACAACTTTTATTTCATTCCTCACTTTTATTTGTACCTGAAGCAGAGGAAGTATTTGTAGCTTGAACTGGAGCATCCTGCCAATCTTGGGGTAGCTGGCGCTGTTCCAGCAGACTTGGGAGCTTGTGCTGCATTATTTATGTTTCTAATGTGGGGATCCAAATCTACTAAATCGCACCATCCTTTCCCTCCAGAATTACTAGATAGCGAAGGGTTGTTGCCCAAGTTGTCATATTGTTGGGCGTAGTTCCAAAGTCACTCCCCCATACTATTGGAATCCACGCCCCAATCGTCGTCCATTATTTTAACATCAGAACTGGAAAACTTATGTCCTTCACGCTGCTGCCCTATAACCGCATCAAAAAAATCGGATAAAATGTTATAAAAGGCAACAGTAAATCACACCTCCTCGGCTGCCAACCTTTGTCGCAATGGCAGAAACAGCGCCCCAATAACCCACAGCTTTATTTCCTGTGTCAGTTTCCCAATCATCGTCAGCAGCGGTAAAACTGTCATTACTGCAAATCCTGATAATCTGCCTCGGACACCACCACCACCACGTCCTTTTTGTAACGAATAATCATATTAAATTTTTGATGCACGAATATTCAATAAACCAACAGAAATATGATAATATGAATAAGTTGCGGTAACAGTAAGTATTCGTACCTCCGCCACCATCTCCCCGTCTTCCTCGGGTTGAATGAAGGGTTGTTGTCCCAATTGTCGTTGTTGAAAGTCACCCCAATCATCAGCGGCTGCGTTATTTCTGCCACCACCCTTAAAGGAACTGCCGTCAAAAGGACGACCACGGCCTATTCAAATAGAAGCGACCATCGCCAGATGAATCTCCTCTTTTCGTGGCCCAATCATCTTCTGTTGGTTTTCGAGCTACCAGCACCACCTCTCCAAACTTCATTTGCTGCACTTCCTCCACCAAATGAGCTGTTGCTGAATGATCTATTTCTGTCCAACAAAGTTATAAGTTTTGATCCTCATCCATCCTGTATCCTGCCAATCGTCATCATGTACAGAATCCTTATTTGGGGAAGCTAGAGCTGTGACCCAATCATTCTTGCCGGAAGACTTAGTAACTTGTGCCGCATTGTTTCAGTTTCTAAAGCGGGTATCCAAATCTACTAAATCGATATATGATATATCGGTAAGCCACAGGGTTTCCATAAATATATATTTTAACAACCGTTTTGGTGCAAGAGTATCACCCCACCCCAGTCATCTTCATTTGTGATTTTTATTGGAATCCACCCACGCCCCAATCGTCATCCATTATATTAACATCAGAACTAGAAGACTGATGTACTTCACGCTGCGGCCCTATAACCGCATCAAAAAAATCGGATAAAATGTTCTAAAAGTATCAACGCAATAATAAATCTCGGCTGCCAACGTTTGTCGCAGTTGCAGAAACAGCGCCCCAATCTCCTGCAGGTTTATTTCCTGTGTCAGTTCCCGAGTCTTCGTCAGCAACACATTTCATTTCTGGATCCAAACTCTGATGATCTGCCTCGGACACCACCACTACATATCCTTTGTAACCAATAATTTTTGATGGAGGAATTAAAAAATATTCAATAAACCAACTAAAATATAAATAGGCTTCAGTAACAGTAAGTATTATTACCTCCGCCACATCTATCCGTCTTCCTCGGGTTGAATTACTAGACGGCGAACCTCGTCTTCCTCGAGTTGTTGCCCCTGATATCATTGTTGGCCGTAGTTCAAAAGTCATCAGCGGTTGCGTTATTTCTGCCACCATACGACCTCTAAAGGAATAGGGGTCAAACGGAAGACCAAGGCCTATTCAAATAGAAGCGTGATACTATAGCCAGCTGAATCTCCAGTTTTCGTGGACCATCCCAATTATCCTCTGCCGGGTTGTTAGTTTTCGAGCTCACCCCCAATCTTCATTTCCTGCACTTCCTCCACCAAATGAGCTGTTGCCGAATGATCTATTTCTGTCATTACCACGACCTATGTAAACAAAGTTGTACGTTTTGAAAAAAGTGAACTGTTCACATGATCACTGGACGTGAATTTAAAACTGCCACAGAAAAACGGAAAAACCGGCCCTTCCGCCACATCAACCAACGTCATTATTGTCACTGTTAGGACATTCTCGAGCAAATTGACCTGTTTCATTATTACATTTAAAGCACTTCCATCACCGCCTCCCCTTCCACCTCCCCAACCAGAGTCAAAGTTTGCACCAGCAGAAAACCTATTCCCTCCGGCTTCACTATTTCCTTCCACTGCTTTCCTTGTAGATTTGATCAACTCGAGGAAGGACACGCTAAGTTTCATAGCCAAGAGCACTTGTGGAGTTATATCGGTGTAGTTTTTGAACTTGGATAAGTCAATGCTTTTGGAACAGGAAAAGCAAATGCAAAAGACAGTTTAGTAAAATATGCTTTCAGCAGTGCCGAATGAAATACTGGCAATATGAGAGAGACAACGTGAAGAACGCAAAGCAACGCAACGCAATGGTCTTTTGTATTAGAATTCCATTCATTTAATGCTACATTTCCTGTGTTCCGAGTACAGTTTCTACACCATTGTTGTTCAGATGCCGCCCTTCAGAGTAAATTATAATTATTATTAATTAGTGCACTGATAGTGAGCAAGTTAGATGGGTTCAATAGCATTAACTTTGGATTGTGTTCCAGACTTTTAACTCACCTCTGGTTCCAAAATTTCGTGCTTGAATTTGGAGGTTTGAGAGGCATTGTTGTTTTGGGTTTAGTCCAATCATTCATATCCACAGAGACACATTAGAACGATTCTTTTCTAAATGAATACAAAATGAAAACCAAGGAACATTCATGAACTAAACCTAAAATTAGAGGAAGTATTTGTAGCTTGAACTGGAGCATCTCCCCAATCGTCAAGTACAGAATCCCTCTTTGGGCTAGCTGGAGCTGTGGCCCAATCATTCTTGCCGGCAGACTTGGTAACTTGCGCCGCATTGTTTCGGTTTCTAATGCGCGGATCCAAATCTACTAAATCGATATACTATGATACAAGCCAAGGGTTTCCATAAATATATATTTCAAACGTAGTAGTAGAGATACTTGGTTTTGATGCAGGAGTATGGAGTATCACCCCAGTCATCTTCGTTTGGACTTTTTCTTTTACTATAGGAATCCACGCTCCAATTATCATCCATTACATTACTTCGGACACCACCACCACGTCCTTTGTAACCAGTAATCATATTAGACAATTTTTGATGCACACGAGTTAAAAAATAATCAACAGACTAACTAAAATATGAATAAGCTCCTCTAAGTTCTTTCTCGGGTTGAATTACTAGATGGCGAAGGGTTGTTGCCCCAGTTATCAGTCTTGGACGTGGTTCTAAAATCACTTCCCCAATCATCATCAGCGGCTGCGTTATTTCTGGCGACACACCTCCAAAGAAACTGCCGTCAAATGGACCACCCCGGCCTATTCGTGATTTACAGTTTTAGTCGGAGAGAAAGAATAAACTAGAAACAGAACAAAGACAAAAACTAAACCCAAATAAGTTAAACTAAACACCTCTACTACAAGCTATTGTTAAAAGAAGATCTGTTTCTACCTCTTCCACCGCCGCTGTCAAAACAATCTCATCCACTTCTTGAGCCGCTACTTCTGTCACATCTGCCAACGTCTTTACTGTCACTGTTAGGACATTCTCGAGCAAATTGACCCGTCCATCACCGCCTCCCTTTCCATCTCCCCAACCAGAATCAAAGTTTGCACCAGCAGAAAACCTATTCCCCCGGTTCCACTTTTCCCTTCCGCTGCTTTCCTGATAGATTTGATCAACTCGAGGAAGGACAAGGACACGCCAAGTTTCATAGCCAATGTACTTGCGGAGTTACATAGTTTTCCAACTTTGACAAGTCAATGTTGTTGAAAAAGCAAAAGATGAAACAGTTTAGTAAAATATGCTTTCAGCAGTGCCTAATGAAATAAAATACTGGCAATGAGAGAGACAATGTCTGAACTTACTTTTACTTTGACCAGTTCCACCTCATCTTTATAACCTTGTCTAATGAAAAAGTTGAGAGCATGTTCCATTGTCCAGTCTTGACCAGGCTCCGGAAGCGCAAACACTTCCTCCTTCTTCACCACTTGTTCATCTCCCCAATCTTCATCCATGATTTGAATAGTTCAAAATCAATTCAATCAATTGTCTCTTCCAGCATTGTTTTATTATCCACTTATCATTTCTTCGCTGGCTGAACTTGCAATGATCTTTTGCCTATTCAACAAGCTAATTGTAACCGTGTAACCCCAGCCAAATCAATCGGTTCTTATCTTACATTAGATTATCTCTTTTTAATCGCTCTCCAAACTTATTACACCTCACTCTTTAGACTTAAAGTTTTCAAATCCAAAAACGCCTCCAAAAATCACCCTTTCCAAGGCGTTTCCTCTGTTAGTAAATCTTGCTTAAAAATCATTTTTCTGTAGTTGATCTTGCAACTATTTTTTGCAGTGTTCTTTATATAAAATCGCAAACGGAATTAACGATGATGGAGGCAAATGAATGAGTCGCAGCCATGACCTCCAAATTGTAAAGCTCAAATGACAAGAAAGGAAAGAAGGAAGGAAAAGGACGAGAAGTGTTTTATTTCAATCGAGAAAGCAAAAAGTGCTGGGAATGAATGGGAAGCAGAAAGGAAATAGAACTATACGTTAATCACGGAGGACAATATTTGGAAAATACTCCGCAAATTATTGGAAATTCCGGGTATTTGGCCATAGCTTATTTTCTTAGTTTGCGCCGAGACTCATTCAAAGGTCAAATAATTTTAAAAGAGATTCCAAATAAAAACAAAATTTTAAGTAGATTCAAACGGAAATGCAAAAATGGCTTGCCATCCAACAAAACAGGGAGGATTTAGGGCAAAATGAGACATTTAAGTTGATGCTGGCATATAATGAGAATTTAATCGATCCTGTTGGAATATGCTGTAAGTTGTTTAAAATGACGTATGGATTTCTAGGATCGGTAATAATTTAAAATTCTTAATACTTTGAAGAATTTTATCAATTTTATTGTAATATTTTATAATGCGAAAAAAATTACAAACAATAAACGCATACTTATATATAATTATGTTTGAACAATCTATTAATGAAAATCTGAATAATATTAAGTGAGGTTGTTCCGATGGGTAAACGTAAAAATGTTTTCAAACCAATTATTACCTAAGCCGAGTACCTGTCATCCATAGAGTATTTTTATAATTAGCTCACAAACAACATATAAAAATTTGAGAAAAAATGATAACTATATTACCTATTTAGTAGGAAATTATTTAGTAGGAGATTTGTCAATCTAACGTTGCTTTATGACAGAAATACTTAATATTTTGATTACCATATTTATGACATAGACCCACGGAGTTGATCTTATTAGTCCGTTGCACTACGAGGAAATCTCTCAACAAAATACCATTTGGAATACTTTAAATGGTGCGTACATAGACAACGATATAACAATATAATCATGCTCAATCATTTAATGACAAACTACGGAATTTTAATTGATTAGAGGAAAGCAACAACAATTAAACGATAAAAAAGGACCAATAATCTATTTGCTTTGCGATCTCACGTTTGTAATTAAATTTCTTTTCAAAACGTCGTTCTCTCTCCTATCATTCTTCTTCCGTTAACTGACTGCATTGACCCGATGTCTTCTCTTTCCATGATTTGTTCCGTTTTCTATGTGCTCATATTCATCGTAATGAGGCTGATTGGAACGTTTTTCTTCCTGTGCGTTAGGAATGCTATGACTATGTGCTAAATTGTGCGTATGAGATTGTCCATATCGAAGATTGATTAGAACGATCACCAACAAAAAGCCTCTCAGGATTGTTTTCAGTGGGAATTTGTAGCTGCGGATGTGCTATTGGATGAACGTGTGGGAGGGCCACTGGATGGTCGCCATTTTCATCGTTCTTTCCAGAACCACCTTTCTTAGAATCGTCATTCTTCACTTTCACGTCAGTTTTTGCCAAATTTGCAACGGATACTGTATGTATGGAGATAATGTGGAGAATTTAATCCACAATTAAATAACTACATAAGCTCATTGTTTATTTCTTAGACCTACATATTTCCAATGCTATGAAGAAGTCAAAAAATCAAGTTATATGCAAAATCTTTGGGAAATGGAATTTTTCTCATATGCACATCCAAACCAAATTAAACATTCTTTTATATACAAAATATATTTATGTGTAAATCAAACTCAAGAAAATATAATTCGAATGTTTTAACATTTTTTTCATACTAGGTAAATATTTTATATGGTGAACTTCCTAAAGAACAAATAGAATGTCGAACGTGCTAGCAATAAATACACCTATCAATTTTCAATTTTAGTATCAATTTTATTACGTAATTTTATTATTTTTTCGTTTTAGACTGTTATTAATCGCTACATAAGGAATTATTATATTTCAGCGTAAATTACAAAAATAAAAGTTAGGATTGTAAATGAACCCAATCCTTGGGGTTTCCTATTTTTTCTTTATAATTATGCTTATAAAAGTACCAATGATCATTCCAAACACGTGGAATAAAACAATTCCTCCCCGAAGTAAAATACGTAAATGCACGTAAGTTTCGATTCTAAATTATTTTAACTTTATTAACTAAATAATTGACATACAAAGTATTAAACATCGGTTTGTCATGAAATTAATTAAATCATTTTTGTAAGAAAGGATGCAAAAAATTTGAATAAAGAATAAAATAATTAGCAATCGAGAGTATCGTCATAATCATTCCATAAAATTATTTTAGAAAGTAAGAAATTAAATCATACATCATAATAGAAAAGTAGTGAAAATTAGCAGTGCTTGCAAAGGCGACGGCAAAGAAATCATCCGGGTTAATCCTCATCAAAATCTTCATCAAATTCCTGGTCCGATAC
>JAHZNK010001121.1:0-25894 GCA_027744615.1 Lepidocyrtus cf. nigrosetosus NNG-2020 | reverse complement strand
TGCTGTGGTAATTAACATGTGGTAGTACAGCATAAGTAGACCCTTTGCAAGAGTTGGGAACCCGCTGGGCGACATTGAGCAAAACGGTATACCACTGTGGGGTCAAGTTTATAGCATAATAGCAGAGTTCAACAATGTACCGCATTGAAACAAACTTATGACAGGGTGGGTAAATTAGTTAATTATAAGAAAAGAGATTGTGAAATGTTAATCGTGTTTGACGCTTGCCACGGGTCGTATAGATAGCAAATAATACCCGAAGACCATTCGGGTGTCTTGGCAGCGGGTAAATGATAGCGATTTTTAAATATACATAGCCAATAAGATCTAGAATTCCCGATTATCAGAATCGGGTCCCGTTGCTAGTTTATATTATGATGGTGATGACGTCGATCGGTGATTGTTATTGTGAGTAGCTCGATCTACATTCATGGGAATCATAAACAGAGAACTAATGCGAAAAAATATTGTTTTGTCTAGAATTGAATAGAATTTCAGCCGGTGGGCAAAAAGGGAAAATTATGAAAGAGCTGTCAAAAGGTGTTTATCAATGATTGTTGAGTTTTAAGCATTCATTCATTTATTCATTAAAATGTTGCTTGCGATATACCATGCTATGATTACCCTTGTGTTTAGTAAATACTTATGTCTTATTAACTAGAAATTATTTTGTGTTTTTATTAAAATAGTTAGTTACTTATACTTTGAAAATAATGTTATTTAAGGGTAGCGATGCCTCAAATTCATTGGTTTTTCGCAATCTCTCATTGATATTTGAAGTACTCATTTATTAAAAGCCTTTGAATTTTCTCACCTTTTTGGAGTACATTTGTTTGTCAAGTATTTAACATTAAATAAAGATTTAATTAATTTTTTGTTGTAAGAGAACTTTAAATTTGTCTAACACTTTCTGTACCTATTCCGTTTGCAGTTATTGCTTTGGTTCTTGCACCAACCCTGTCATCATAAACCATAATGAGCCGTGACTACCGTGTTTTTCCTTTGATGTAAATATAGCGCTTCAAAATATCATAACTTATGAGCATGGACTGTTTTACAAAATTTATAACACTAATAAAATTAAATTTATTAAATGTCTTGCACGTTTTCAGTTGTTAAGTAAGTAATTTAAGGTCAAAGGAGGATGTATACAGTTTTAAAATGTACGTCAGAAAGTTCATATTTTATTCACTATTTAAATGAACTTTACTTAGCCAAGCTTTTTCAAACTACGTTATGTAACACCACCAAACTACCGCCGTATGGAAAAGGAAATCAAATGATTTGATTCGCCACTAGTCCCAGTTTTTATCCTTTTTCTAATTTGTAACGCACAACCCATCTCTTCCATCTTTCTTTCAGTTCTATTGCGTAACGAAGACCCCCTAAGCCCATCCCAATTTCGTCAGAAACAATAACATCACATCATAAAATAGCAATGACTCTGACAAAGTTGAAGAGAGGAGTGTGTATACAAAACAAATCCCAAACTCAACTTTTTTAAAACATGTTTATACTCTTTCCTATCTCACGTTCCTTGGTTCCGTTTTCTCTTAAAATCTAAAATTAAGCAAGAATTCAAAGAAAAATTTTGTATTTCAAACTGAATCCAAGAATAATAAGGAAATGAAGTCGGTAGGAAGTGATTTAAGGATACGTCCTCCTCAAAAGTACGTATATCGTTTCAAACCTTTCCAAATTTCTAGTTTACTTTTGTAATTCCTTCTTTATTATTATTATGCTAAATAACTAGTTTTTAGCATTTAGCAATAAATTGTACTCTTATCATCGTTTTCAACTGTTTTTAGCTAAGAATCATTATATTATCTTTGCTGAAATCCCATGGGATGGTCTGTTTTTGTAAGGGCTGAAAAATAGAGTCATCCTGTCAAACGGATTTACTTTTAGTACTGTTGACATATATTCTAACACTATTTCTTCTGCAATCCATCATTGCTTATATCATCGAATATAAAATTTTTGCACTTAAAGTGCTTCCACACAAAAAATGCTTAAGGAGAAGTATAATAGCAGTTTTAGGTTTGGCAAAGTAAAGCGGTTTAGATGATTAATACAATTCATTATAATTGCTAAATTATTAAGTTCGTTTATGTTGCTATTCTTCTGGTTTAAAGGCTTGGATAGAAAAGAATTCCAAAGGCTGACATTTTCATCATTTTAAAGAAGCGTCTTTTAGCAAGAGGAGAAGTTAAGCCAAAATAATAGTGTAAGATGATGGTGACAAACGTTGTCTGCCTAAAATGATAAATAGCTTTTGGCTTCCTAAGCTCCATCCATTAACTAAATTTAAGCAAAGGTTAGACTTACATTTATCCAGCATATTAAGGAAAAATCTACAAAGAAGCCTGTAATGTGAGAAGAGAATGAAAAGAAGCAACATTTATCATTTTGCTTGTTTATTGCATTAATATACATATAATAACAGTATTCATTAAAATAAATATGTTTCTGTTTTCCGTCTCTCTTTATATTCGTTTGAACTGATTTTTGCTTATGTCAAGTTAGAAAAATATACGTACCTGAAAAAATCCGATTGTAACCAGGCTTTACTTTATTTAGCGTAAACTCATGCAAATAAATGAAATCAATGACAGTTTTTTCTTTGACAATTATCGTGCTAGTTCGGAAGAGGAAACCTTTCAGTTAGAAATCCAGAATCCTTATAAATATATTAGAACAGAAAAACAAAAAATGGGTTGGTTAAAGGAAAGGGTACAAAGTATTAAAAGGCAGGACAATATTTACAATATTTACTTGTGTTGACGTGACATGAAATAAAACAAAGCTCTTCATGGTTATCATGCCATCATCATTGTAGTTTTGGTAGTTTGGCATGTGTGTGGTGTTACTAATAATGATGGCAATGTTCATGTGGTGGATTGAATGTCCATCAATCTCGGCAGCACAGAAAAAGCAGGGTTTCAGAAAAAAAATGATGAAAATGAACTAGAAAAGTATGAAACTATTATTAAAAGGTACTTGTTTGTAATATATGATAATATGACATATGATCTCCATCATATAATAATTATACGGATGTTGAAAGTGACACGAGGATGATGACTACAAAACGGCGATCCTTTATGGCATTTCGTTTGCTTTAGATGGCTTTCTCTCTATATCATGGTAATGCCCATTTGCATGGAACAAATGATATAATTTTCTAATGTAATTAGCCATAAAATCGTGTTGTTTACTTACCTCTTTCCATTCCCAACTCTTTTTGATACAGTTATTATCATCATCAAATTATAAAAATTGGAAGAAAAAGGGTGTACCTTTGTGGTATCGGAGATAGAAACAAGAGCGAAAAATAGAAACCATATTAATGTCACGGAGAAATAGAAGGATGGATAATTTTTCAGTGAGCGACTGGGTAAAATGCAAATGTCAATACAAAATTTACAGCCGTTCATCACAGAGAGATGATATAAATGTGCGAGCGAACAGAGATCCTAATCTAGATAGGAAGATTGTAAGCTTGTGTAATTTCAATAAAGATAAATAGTGATTTATGTTCTGTATATTGTGGATGGGAGTTGTTTTCTGTGTGTACCTAATGTGTGAGCTCCTGTTAGTAAGCTTTGGACAGAAAAGATACATGTAATTGTTTAAAGAAGATTTTGACAGGAAAGGATAATTTTTAGAGAAGAAAAGGTAAACTGGGAGAATGAATGGTGAAATGGGATATACGCTTATTTGACTCGATAGATGTTATTATGTTGTTGATAAATACTTGGTTTTGGTGGGGATTTGCTTATTTTTCGGGTGAAAATGATTTTTATCCCTAGACTCCATGCTCTAACTTCGTATATTTTATATTTTCCAGTTTATAATACAGATTTGTCAATTTATTGTCGTTTTAACTACTTACAAAATCCAAAGGTTAAATGAGAAATTTATGGTAAATTCAGGCAAAAGTACTAATCCTATAACAAATAGTCGCAGATTGGTAGTAATTTTGGGACTGAAAGTGTAGAGATTTAATACAAAACTTCCCATTTGAGATATTATTATGACACAACACAACTGTTGTATATGGCTTGATCAACGTCAATTCGAGTAATTGTAGCCACCTAGTTATATTTTCATTCTTTCAATAAAATGTTTTATGTTTTTCTTTATTGCGTATACAAAGCTATATTATACAAGCGACTCAATATACAACTAATGATTCGATAGAGAAATCTCATTTTAATTTTTCCTTGCGTAAGTACTATATAATCTTATAATTATTACAATGAATTTAATGGTATAAATAGGACAGCTGTGCATTTAATAGATATTTAGTAATGTAACAATGGTTAAAAAGAGAAAATGAATGCCCAGATTTCTTTAATTGTTGAATGGGTCAATACAAAAACATAATCTTTTCCGTCTCTGCATAATATTTGCCGCTCCATTTGTGACAAATTTGTCAATTGTATCCCAATTTGGAATAACAAATGAAAAGGCGTGTTAGTAACAATGAATAAATAAGACGTAAAATATAAATTTGGCAGTCAAGTGGAAATCTTTTGAACTCTATTTATTAAAAATAAAAGACGATAAGTATTTCTAAAAGCGACCGCAACAGTGTTTGCCCACACACAAACCGGAGCGGATTGTTGTAAAGAAAGCGAGAGAGACTTTGTAAAAGTATAAATCCTTCATTCTTCCCATAAAACTCTTCCGTCATTCTCTTGGACTTCCTTCCAAAGTTTTCTGCGGCGGCATCAAGCAGAAATTGAGATTTAAAAATTTATTTACATTTTTACCTGTGTCCGATGTCACCTAGTGAAGAAAGGACATTTGCAATGGTAGGATTTGTTCAATAATCGTCAATACCTATATCAGCTCGTGCTTAAATGACTACGTTTTTGGCAATAAAGCCGGAGGGAAACCAAATAAATAATGCTGTTTTGACATTATTACAATAATCTTTATGTTTGGTTGCGGTAGTTTTTGTGAGGAGGCATGCGTGTATGCTGAAGCATTAGATAATTTATGACTTGATCTTTCTTTTCTCTCTCCCTGCTCTTTTTTAGGCTCAAGTGAGAATTGCATTTGCTGCGCCTATTACCTAAGAATTATGCATAATAAAGCACGGCACAACAAAATTTATTAAAATTGTTACTGTCGGCATCAATTGAGTGAGTAATTAGTGATTAAGACATGTACAATAATAATTTGGCGGTTTTACGGTTTTTTACTTTAATGGATTAACGAATGTTTGCATAGATAAAGAGGTGATTTAGCTTGTCGGTCTCTTTTTTACGAAATGCGATTTGAACAGGGAAAGGACAAAAGGAGAAAAAATGAGATAAGGGGTTTTTAAACATTCTTGAAATAATTTTTTTTGACAAAACGGGCATTACGAATGACGATAAAGATAAATAAATACATATTGATAATGTTCATTTGCTTTTCATAATATACATAAGCTGAGGAAATTTTACAAGTATGTACCTATAGGTTAAATATTGTTGCAAACATTTGAATTTGTATTGAAACAATTAAATATTTTACAATTACAAATTATTTTAGTCACTACTAAAATGGACATTGACTCATTTGTTCAATTCTACAAAGTCATGCATGGACCGTGAGTAATTACTTCATGGAAATTGACCGGGCTATTCTTTGATGGTCACCTCTTTAAAAGTAAGCTAATATTTCTCTTGTAATGAGCCATCAAAGTGGAACCAACAAATGAGAAATAGGAAAGATGTAACCACTACTACTGACATATGATATACCCGCACCCCAGTAAAAAATAGAACTGCTTTGACAAATGCGTTAAAATGATACGACACTATTATCTGCAAGATCAAGTAAAGTTGATGATTGTACTGTTTTGCTATTTTTGAAACTTTGAATATTTTTAAAAAATACAATCAAACAAAACTTAAAATATAAAAATCATTTACGCAATGTCCTGAAGAAGTGTCCTGTTTGCTTGCATTAGATATAGCTTTAAAACTTTGTCTATTATTGAAGCAATACTCAATAAAATTAATTTTTTTCCTGTTTTCGCTCTTGTATTGTTCTCCGCTTTCTAAAGCCACCTTTTTTCTGTTTATTTAAGTGTAACGAAAACGAGTGCATTTTCAATCAGAGTAAACAAAAAATGATAAATTAGTGGAGCATGAATAAGCAAGCTGAAATAAAAAAGTAAGAGATTATAATGTGCATTTTTGACATGGCATATGTCAATGGCAAATCACTATCTGAAAAATCCATTTCCTCTCTCTTTCTATATTCCTCTTAGGTCAACAGACAGCAACAACATCATCGTAAATATCTCACACAGGATAACATATATCTTTGAACTAAATCTTCCAAATTTCCCCAAGTCAGCATATCAGCAATGGCCCACGACCCATTCACCGTGATCATGAAGATTAAGAACTACGATGATGATGGTGACTGTTTTGGTTTTTCCATTTGTACGGAGAAGCAAAAAGTCATAAGGCTAGGATAGTTAATCCTTACAAAATTTGTATTATTTTTTTAGGTTTTTATTTTCATTTCATATCTTCTTCCTCCTACGCTTATCGGCTTATCCAACATAATCACAACTTCCGTCTTTTTGAAAAAATGTATTTTTAAAGTGTAAAAACAATATTAAGAATCTAAACGAAGACTTTACAAAAAATGTTTTTCTTTAAAAATCTGGAAAAATGAAGTTATTTAACACCAAAGTGGAAACTGAACTTATAAATAGTCATATCCAACGACACAATCATGTAGACAAAATGAACAGAGATCTCGTTACAAATTAATTACCATTCTTTAAAGAAATGCCGCACAAAAGCTTAAAATTGGAACAAATATATCAACTTGTAACATGGAAAGCGAACCCGGGTTATTTTTATACAGTACACTTACACAGTAATTAGCTGAAAGAGTCACGCATCGTATAATTTGACAAGGTTCTCTCACTCTTGTGTTATGCTACATTGGTCAAGCAAAGGTAAAGGATAAGATATTTAGCTCTAGGTTCCGCGGTCTTTCTTACGGGAACCTTTCCCTTTCCATTTGTAACCGTCTTTGCAGATACGCACGCAGCAGTAGGGAATCAACATATTCCATGTAAAAGTGATTGTTGTACAAAAACTCACCGCAAATTTCAATAAAATCTCCAAAATATTATTTCTCAGATCTCTTTGTGCTTTTCCTTGTTTCCATTGTTCATTTACATAATATTTACACAACATATACAACAAAAGACGGATTTTATTTGACATTAGCAGCAATAGGCAGGATGGAGTTGTAAATAATAGCAAGTCAATATGAGGTTCTTAATGATCGCTTATCTTGATAATGACATAGCATCATCATGCAAAGAATCATCCAATAAGAAAAGGAGAGACTGACCACCAGGGGAGAAATAATAGTTTGTTTGGTCATCATATCATTATCAATAACCATGCATAAATAATTACGCATTTGTTAATCCATCATTTTATAAAAAGGCGGATGATGATTAATGACATGTAATGTTTATTGTTCTCGTTCTCTGTGACACACATCTTCATTCACACCGCTCCAAAGTTTAAAGGGAAATATGAATGTTTGGTTTTGACATATTAGGATATATAATTATGCCATGGCTGAACAGTCGCTAACTTGTACAAGTTTTGAAATGAGCTTCTTCTGTTTTCCTGCCCAAGGGAGTCGGGTCTCGCTTCGTTAAGCCACACAAAAAGAAAAGTCCTTTCCGGAAAACTCGTTTCTTTAACTTCATTCTTAAAAGTACGCCGCACTGCTTTCCTTATTCTTTCAACAGATTAAGAAAAGACGAGAAGCGAAAGAAAAACCCAATTGAAACAAGGGTGCTTCTTGCGAAACATATTTAAAGAAAAAGGAGGGGATTGCTGGTTTTACCTCTGGTTATCATAATTATGATCATAGCCCTTTCTTAATAATCCTTTTCCAGTAATATTATTATTTGTGATGTTTATCTTGATTTGACATAAGTACTATCATTGATCCTTTTCACATTATAATAATCCATTTTTATATTTATTTACTTCTTCTTTCACACTGCTGTTGTTGATAAACACGAGGATTTACGGTGTTCTGTGCAGCAAAGATAAACCCTTTTCCATTCATTGGATTTCTTAACTTTTTACAAAACATGCTTCATCCTATTCAGTATTGATGCTATAATGATAGTGATGATGGGCAAAGGTTGAGTTTAAGATGGAAGGATGAGATCGTGGCATCATGGTAGAGGGGCGATGATGACATAATAAGAAATCTTGTCTTACGCTTCTTTACACAACAGCGGCTTGGTTTTCACTTGTTTGAGTTTCCCTTTTCTCTCTTTCTATGTTCACGTCTCATCAAACTGATGAAGGATTAGCGGCTATTAGAAGACTTGTAAGTGATACAGCACAAAGTACATGTTTGATGATAAGAGGAAGGGTAAGTTCCAAATACAATGTAAGGTCCAGTCAAAAGGACTGTTTTTGATTGGACTACCCACCTTCCTTCCCATGTTTAATTGACCTGAATGGAAAAATCCTTTATTTAGGAGGATAAGTACTGTTTAGAGAGTATTTAGTAATGAGATGAGGTAAGATGAGAGGAAATTGCCGGCTTTTTTGCAGTGCGGTCATCGGGATTCCAGACACAGTGAGGAAAGTAGATAAGGACTGTCCATGTCGTTTATTCTGGAGCTTGAACAAACTTTATTCTGGAATTGGATGTGGCGGGTTTCAAATGCCGACAATGCACTTTGAATTACTAAGCTTTTTTCCCATTTCTTTAGTTGGTAGGATTTGTCGGCGTTTTTCATGGTAAAATAGGCATATTCAAAAAGAACGACAATGCGATGAAGGAAAAAGAATTGTGAGCGAATGACCAGTGATTAGTTTGTGTACTTAACAAAAATAACTATTGTTGTACTTTTGTATAAGTAAATTACTTATTTTTGTAGGGTTTACGCAAATATTGATGTTAATTCAATTCATACAGCATTGTGTGGTCAGGATAAAGATATGCAAGTTGATTTATTAGATGAATAAAGCCGATGTAATGTTACACCTTTAAAATTCAATTTTATTCATTTTAATCAGGAGGATACTGTAGTAAGTGGTTCATCAGACATGACACAATACTTAATTAAGATAAATGTTTTGATAATGATATTATATCAAGTAACAATGGTTGACAACCATTGGTTGTATTAATCAATGAGTAAGCTATTATAATGATGACTATGGTAGTTGATATTAGAATGCTGAATAATTGTAATAAAGTTTCCGGGAAAAGCCGACAAATTATTAAATCATATTTCTCGAGGCCGATTTAGTTAGTTATTTTATTTGGATTACAGACTGCATCGCTAATTAATTAAAGATAACATAAATCCAGGGAATGTTTTGGTTGAATATATAATTAAATGTTTTATTACGCAACAGAATTTTTTTCTTTATTTCGGGTTTTAAAAAAGACGGTGAATGCTTTTTCATGTTATTTATAAATATTTAGATTTTAGACTACCTCAAACCATTTGATTAAAAGTTCTTTACGCTTAAACTTATGTTTAATAAGAATCAGAATTCAAACAAGGGTTTATGCTGGTGCCTGGATGAATAAGGCATGGTTGCTTCATTGCTTCTTTAGTCTTTGATGTAGGCAAATGTTTGCGATTGATCTCATAAAACTTGCAATAATAATAAACAACCCTTTCTTATTTTCCAACATGTTTATAGACAAAATCATTATTGTGTAAGACATATATTTTTATTATGCAAATGATTACTTTTCTTCAAATAATCATATCATAGCCAAACAAAGATGATTGTATATCTTGAAAGAATAAACGAATGTTCTTTTTCCGATAAAGCTTTATCCAGCAGCAGACATAAACGCTCGATCTTTTATCATCATCCCTTTTATTTCTCAAAGAGATCAGGCTAGCAAAGTAAATTAGTTTTGACGTGGAAAGAAAATTTCTTTTGCTTAGAAAGGAATAATACGTTCCGATATGATACGATCATGATAGCTTTGATGAGGATGATTTGATCCGATGGTATGGAAGTAATAATAATTATTAGATGATAACGATGATATGATCAAGATGATCAAAATAATGTTTTGAATTTTTATCCATGTAATTATTTTTCCAGTTGGATTTTTTCTCCAGCCTTTTACTGCGCTAATGTGCTCTACGCAGTGACTACACGGAAGAAGCGAGGCAGATGTGTACAGATGGTCAAGAGGAAAGAATCTTTTTTGTTTCCAGCTTTATCTCAACAAAAGAACAATTGTCTACATAGTCTACTCTAAACACAAACTTACAAAAAAGGAGTACGATATGGATTGAGTATAAAGATGACGGTTAGTCTATAAAGGAGCATTGTTTAGCGATGAAAAGTATACAAATAAACGTGTTTATGTACAATATTTATCTATACGGAACAGGAGTGATGAAGGGCAAAAATGTTAAACAGTTTTTAGGAAGGCAGAAAGGAAGGAAAGGAACCAAAAAAGAAAAAAACAACCGAAATTCGTCTCATGTTTATCTATATTGTAGGGTATACCTCTGCAACTTCGAATGTCATTCTGTACCATATCTAAAACAGCTCATCACTTCTAAGGGAGCATGTTTATTTTTTACAATGATATTGCTACTGTATTGCTACTGTATTGAGATTATGATTATGAGAATGATAAAGTTCTTTTGAAAAAGAATAGAAGTAAAAAGGAAGGAAAGATTTGTACAAAAAGGAGAGAGAGAATAATGATGCTATGATGGTGGGATATTATGATAAATACGGTGGTGATTTAATCCAAAAATGCCAGTGATAAATATTCACTTATACATCCATAAATAAAAGGTTCAGCTTGTAATAAAGAATCAAAAGAAAAAATCAAAGGTAAAGGTAATGCGTCATAATACCTTGTTTTTACATGAGTGAGAAGCGTTTTAAAAGGCTTTCAAATTATAAAAGTACTAAAATTTTATAGAAATTTGCAAACGTTTGGATGATAATCAAAATTGAAAATTATTAACCGTACAGTAAATTTAAATAAGTCTAAAATAGTATGTATACAGCTTAAAACTGAAAAACTTGAATGTCTCATAATGCCCCACCTGTCAGCAAACAATCAGATGTTGACTTTAATAATTTAATGAAAATAAATGTGATATGAAACGTGCAAAAAAATATTTGCCATGTAATGACGTGATTTAATAAGGCTTATAAGACAAAATTTCGATTTGAATAATTAGTATTTATTTACACGCAAATTTCGACTTTTTATCAGACAATTCATAGTAATGATTAATTAAACGAGTCCTGCTAATAAATAAATAATTTAATAGATGCTTCATATTTAATTTTCTAATATCACAACACAAAACAAAGAGGATATGACGATAATTGTAGCAACTAGAGAGGACTTACACACACGGATATGAATTACGTATTTATAAAATTAAAACATTTATGATGATGTATTGATTTAACAAACATTTAAACTCCGCTGTTTGTAATCGCCACTTTTGTTAAACTTTTACAAAAAGAAACGATTCTTTTGTAGCATTTGCTGTTGAAATATTCCAGCAGCCGGAACAAACGCAGAATTAGTGTGAAGAGATCCTATTGGCTGTGATGATGAGGACACTGAATGACTACCTGGACTAGGGCTATTATTTGTGTTTATTATAGGAGGGCTACCATTAGATGTGGGAGGACTATGATTCTGTCTATTTAAATTATGGTTAATGCTACTGTTATTGTTGTTATTTACAGAGATAATACTGCTTTGTAATGATGCTGATGTGGGTGTTGTTGATGATAATGATAACTTTGACTTTTTATTGCTACTTGATTTATTATTAATGTGAGATGGAAGACCTGCTCCTTTCTTCCCTGCTCCAATCAATCGCTCAATGGAGAAACCACTTCCACTTTCATCCATCTTTTCGTTCTTCTGATGCATTTTTTTCTCTTCCAGAATAAGTTCATCTGTATTTTCTAAAGTGATTGTATCACCTTCATCTTCCCCCAACATGATTGACTTTCTGCGAACACCACCACTACCATCGCTTTGAAGTGGAGGGGAACAGGGAAGTGTTGGACTAGGTTTGCAAGTTTTATCCAAAAGACTTTCCATCTGCTCAATGGATTTGGAAATGGGATGAAGATTTGGGCTGTTGTTGGCAAGGTTTGAGTTACAGTTTTGGCGTATTGTTGCATCTTCTAAAGGAAACATTCCTCTGTTTGATTGTAATTGTGCTTGAAGCTGAAAGTTTGCAGCGGCGGCGGCTGCTGCTGCAGCAAGATTAACTCCAGCAGATCCACCGCCTCCATTTCCTCCATGATTTCGTAAAAGCTGCGGGGCAAGGAATGGGTACAGATCGAGAGCTGCAGCCGGAGAAGGGCCATTTCCACCAGGGCCAGGTGGCAGTCCTAAGGGACCTGGGGGAAAGTGAGGCGGAGCAAAAGGTGGCCCACCAGACGTTCCAGGAGGAGGATGATGATGGTGGGGATGATGTGGATGATGATGATGATGGGGGTGATGACCGAGGGCTGCTGCTGCGGCAGCCGCTGCAGCATGATGATGACCAAACATGGCTGCAGCTTGATGAAAAAAGTCAGCAACGCCGTGATGACCATGAGGAGGATTAAGCATTGGTACCGATTGAATCATTTCCTTTTGGATTAGTTCCTTCATCTCCTGAGTTGCCGCCTGTTGAAGGTGTTGGGCTAATCATTCCACCCCTGTGATGGCTCATATGATGTAGATTAGCAAAATCATCTTCCGATGGAGATAACAAATTAGGATCGTCCGACGGGCTGGGAGAATGCAGCATGATTCGAGATGCGCTGTGATGATTATGGTGACCGTGTTGGTGATGGTGATGAAGAAGATAAGGATTATGCCCCAACGTAAATTGACTGTGTGGGCTGGATGAATCCCTTATAGAGACCGACAAAGGAAGCGAGGTTTGTACATGAGGATGCGTAGGTTCACGGTAACCGTCTCGATCTATTAATTCAGAATAGTACACTTTTAGATATAATTTACAATGCGCAAATTAATTACCTCGCCTTTCAATTTTGCCTTAGAAAATTCATTTCCAAATAATTTACCTGTTGGTGATTGCCGTGTTGGAGAAACATGAAGATGAATATCATCATCCGAATCCACATTAATATCCGCAGAACAATCCGAATCTACACCGTCATCTTCAACATCTTCCATACTTATTCCACTGCCAACTTCACCACCACTAATTAAATGTCCACCAGCAGGTGCTCCTCTTAAATCCAAAGGAGAGAACACCCCGACACCACTGCTACTATTACTTTGTGACAAAAGGGATCCCACTACAGGAGCTAAACCCCCAGTCTCACATTTCTCCAGCACTGAAGAGTACATTTTTATTTTCTTTCATTCAAGTTCGGTTATCAAATTAAACTTTAGCTTGCGTTGGTAATATAGTTTTTAATCACAAAACAACATTCTCAAATACTAGTCTCATGTTGCCCATACAGTTCAGCTTGTGTGTGGTATATTGCCGAAGTAGTAATCATTTTGTATATACATACACACGACCTTGTTTATCTTCCTTGTCCAGTAAACCAAAACTAAAAATGTATTTTCCACTTGTTTCATATGAGAAGGGTTTTATACTACGGAAAGAACAAGTAGACCACAAACTCGACAACCTTTCAAATTGGGATCCAAGTCGGAAATGAAAACTGAAATATGAAATCAGTGCAAAGATATAAAGTCCTCCCTTCATGTTCCTTCTTTCCCTCACAATCAAACGCACACAGAAACATGCATACGGGAATCTCTCTAGAAATCTGCTCCTACTATGCTCTTACCACAAACAAGATATTCTTTCTCCCCAAAAACAATTTTCCTTTTATTACTAAACGTACACACAGACATGGAACCTCTGCTTTAGTTATCTGTGAAATTATATAAGCACAAGCCGAATCTGTTCAGAATACATTTTATACGTTTTTGTTCAACTGATCGTTTCACACATAAACAAATTTAAACCAAACCCAACAGACGATCTTTCCAACTTTATGCATGGTTAATATGAACAATCGTGTTACATATCGGATATTGTATCATCATTCTATGATATGATATGATTAGTGCAAGTTTTTAATTTTTTACATTCATGCAAATATTTAAATCAAGAGAATCATTGGGACGTTGGGACTGCTTGGCTGTAAAATGTTTACACAAACCGTACATTATCATCGCAATCATGGATTTCTGGAATTTCATTACTGCTCACACACACCATACATGTATTTAACTTTGGTGCTTTAAAATCCGAAATAAAATAATCTGAATGAGTAAAATTGGTCGAGATATCAGACAAAAGGATGTAATATTATTCAATCATTTTTTCGTAGAAAAAGAAATACAAATGACAAGAAATATACATTTTAAAACTACAAGTTAGATTTTGCAATCAAATGTAAGATGACTAGCTATTGTTACTAGTATTGATAAATGAGTGAACATTATTTTTTATTAACTATAAATCCCGATTTCATTCATTAATATCAGGTTTCATTATTAACAAATGTTAGCAATAAATGGAATTGAGGACAATCATCTTTTTCCAGGTTCCATAACTTGAACTGAATCCTCAACACAAATGCAAGGTAGTAAACCGCTTAGCAACAATATAGATAAAGCTCAACAATATACATCCAATTACTTTGTTTAACGCATTGACACAAATGTAGCATTTATAATGATGAAATGTTGGTTAGTAACAACCAGAAGTACACATGCCAAATTCGTTGAAAGGTTGAATCACATAATAATGAATTAGAAAGTACTTTGCTTTTCAAAATGTTGAGGTAAATTCTCAATATTTGGTTCTAAATTGAATGCGTTTAGCAATTCAGAAAATTTGAAAGGAAACCCATTATCAGATAATAACTAAAACGAAGATGCTTTCTGCAACATCTAGGAGAAGGCTTTATGCAACTCCATCAGATAAATATCCTCACATTGCAAGTAACGGTTTGCGCGTAACCAAACGTAACAGTCAAGCTGTAACACTTGCTTGGCCCGAGAACGATGCAGACATTGTCACCTACACCGAATCCGGTGTAAGCTGCATGGACATGGAAACAGAGTTAGACTCTTTAGGGAACTGGTTTGAAGTTCAAATGAGGTACGGTGACGATGAATCTCCCAACCCCTGGTCAACAATCTACAAAGGATATGGACAACGCTGTGAAGTAGATGATTTGATCCCGGATTCGTTGGTATTCTTCCGCATGAAAAGAAATGGTGAAAAGAAATGGGGCACTGAAATCATTGCATCAACTGACCCGCCGCCAGCTTCAACTGATGATTTGAACAGGGCTGTAGAAATGAATTCGGAGTATTTAGTCGTTCGTATTTTAGGTAATACGCAAGCTTCCCATTTAAAAAAGATTTTGGGGGCTCATGATAAGAATGGAATGACGCCATTGATGGTTGCTTGTCACAATGGAAATGTTCAAATTGTTAAGATGCTCTTAAGCTGTGGGGCTAGGGTAAATGATGCATCTACAGGAGTGAAAAGGACACCTTTAATGTTTGCATGTATTCAAGGAAAACTGAATATAGTTCAAGCATTGGATCAACACCGTTTGGATTGGCAAGCCAAAGACAACAGCGGTTGCAATGCTATGCATCACGCAATTAATGGAGGGAATGCTGCAATTGTTAAACTTGCATTTGCAAAGCTTGGACATGCCCACGCATTTGAAGTTGATCACTGCGGGTGGACTCCTTTGATGCGCGCCGCCATACTTTCTGACAGTTTGGAAATCGTTAAGTTTCTTGTAGGAAAGAATGCTAATCTGAACTGTGTAGATAAAACAAACAGCAAGTCTGTCCTCATGGCTGCTATCCTTTCAAAGAAACCGGAATTTGTGAAATTCCTTCTGGAATGGGGTGCTGACCCATTTTACAGGAATAAAAATGGGAAAAATTGCTTTGAAGTTGCAAAAGGATTGGGGTATAGAGAAATCGCCAAGTTGGTTCGTGACAAGATGGAAGTTCTTCAGAGTACTATGCCACGACACGGAAGTGCCGGTTTTGCTGTTCCTTCCCTAAATCAGTTACCTGAGTGGGATGAGCCGAAGAGGAAAGAGAAGACTTTGGAAGTAGATAGCACAATTAGTGTACTACATGCTCCTCCAGAAACACCCAAATTGGTTACACTTGAACTCTCCACTCCTGATACGACGTCCCTGGTTTCAAAAATGGATAATAAGCTGAATAAATACAAGTATCGATTTCAATCACCCCAACAGCACAAACCATCAACATCAACTGCTAGATCTGACAAATCAAGCTCAAGCAAAACCTCATCTCTCCAACCAAATCCCGTGGCAAGTACTGTTGAAACAAAGTTTTTATTGAGACCGGGCACTCCCAAGCGACAAACTTAATTAAATATGTATTTAAGCAATGGACGTATAATAAAATATTATATTATTTATTATATTATTTATTATTTATTATACGTCCATTATTTAAGCAATGATTTCACACTTTAAAAAGCTATAGCTATAAGTTGCATAAAATACTTTGTTAAATTAATTACGAATCAATGTGCAAATTAAAGCAATTTGCAAAAAAATATACGCGCATTATCAACTTAACGTTTAATGATGTTTTTTTTATTAATTATGCTGTCAACCTTTGGAGTTCAAATTCCAAACAAGCAAATCATTTTTCAGTTTTTGCATACGCCAGTCAATATTATATATGATAGTAGATTTAAGATTCAAAACCACAGTTTAGATGATATAAAAGAGGAAAGAAAGAATATAACGAGTAGAAAAGAAAAGCGGTGGTAGTGGTTGCAGCAAGCAAGATACTGAAAAGTCTGGTTGGTGATATTGATGATAATGCTGATGTTTTTGTTGCTCCTCTCTGAATATTATTATTTCATTTCTCTTGTAGTATTTCTGTTGGGATTGGCCAAATCCCGGTATTCAGGGGTGGGACTTTGCCTACACAAACTCACTTCTCTTGAGTGAGTAGAGTGAGTATACACTGTACACATTCTGTGGCAATTTCAGAGAAGGAGAGAGAAAAAGGAAAAAGAGGAACTAGCGAGAGCTCTGGGGAGGAAGTGGCAGTAGTGCAGTTGTGAGCAAACTGTCATGTAACTGACTACGCATCGCTTTATTTCCATTCACTGGCATGTACAAGTTTTATTTTTGTAATGTTGAAATAATGAACATTTGCCTTATGATTTAATTTTTAGTCCAGTTAGTTAATTTAGATTATATTATTGTAAGTATTTTTATTTAAATGATCCGAGAGTTACTCACTGTTTCTTTAAGTTTGCTTTTATATTTTAAGAAATTTTTTAGTATGTATATTTATTTTCATGAGACTAAATACTGCTGCGCTGCAGTGATGCATTGCTTTTGTAAGCATGATTGGATATTTAAAGCCTCACGAGTCACAGTGTGATTCTCCCAGGGAAAACATTTGGGCAAAACACTTGAGCTTCTCATAAATTATCTTCTTCATTCCTTGAGTAAAATGTTGCTTTTCTTTTCTTTAACATAAAAGTAAATAATGACAAATAGTGCTATATAACGGATGAAGAAATATCAAAACAGAAATATGAATATCAACGGGTTTTCACTTTGGAGAAAATATTTTTACTATATCAATACAAACACATCATAATCATAATCATAAGACAACACATACAATATAACCGTTGACTAATTTATGAGCTTGACAGACGCTAAAGGACTGGTGAAATGCAGTATTGGTGAATGTAATAATTATGTTGTTAGCTTGATTGCAAGTCAGAAGACAAGAATTCGTAATGGAACATACGTAAATTTACCATGTATGAACATATCTTTTAGTAACTGTTTCCTCATCTGGAAAAGTAATTTGCTTTCAGTGTGGGTGCCACTGGCCAGAGATTTTTTTGAGTAAGCTATTGAAAGAAACAAACTTGGTAAGATGATTAAATCATCAACTCAGACGTTTAACAAGCTTACATTTACAATCACCTTCAGCTTCAAATTCAAGACTTCCAAGTTCCCTGATGCATTTCATAACAGCAACAACAAAGTTATGAAGGAATAATCATATGCAACAATATTGACAAAAAGAAAGGCACACGTTTACACTAGTTAATACACCATTTTAAAACTTTACTTCCTCTTCATAAATTACGATACTGCTGGTTTAATGTAAATTGTACGTGTTCATTTGAAGTCAAGAACTGACAGTTTTGAACTAAAATATTCTTTGTTGCAAATGATCATGCCAGAGTTGAATCTTAACTTGAGCTACTATGGCTTCATAACCCAAAAAGGGATTATTTAAATAGACTTCTCGTCTTACCCATCACAGAACACTTGTACTTGACTTTTTTCTTCGCATTTTGTATAATTTGGTATTTATTAGGTTCCGTGTGCAATGTACACAGGACAGTACACATACTTTGTAGTGGGTCCAAAAACTCATAAACGAGATAATCCTAAAGAATTAGAATTTGATCTGTTTCATGGAAATATACGCCAACCAGACTCGTCAATCAATCAAGCCAAGGAAAAATGTTGATTTTGGGAAATTTTAAAAAGTCAACAACAACAATTTTAAATAGGAATATACACACGTGTACAGAAACTTACTCTTATCGAGAGAGCTTAAAGCATAAACATATTCTTTAGAGATTATTTTTGTCTTGAACATTTTTTTCAGTGTTATTATTTTTATTTGGAAAGAAAGTGTCAAAATTTTATTTAGGAAGTGAGATTGTATGAGATCGAAATGAAAACTCAAAATTTTTGAAATGACATATTTCCAAGGCATGATGATATGGAGAGCCATTATTATGCTTCCTGCTCTATATAAANAGTGAGATTGTATGAGATCGAAATGAAAACTCAAAATTTTTGAAATGACATATTTCCAAGGCATGATGATATGGAGAGCCATTATTATGCTTCCTGCTCTATATAAATTATAAAAATAACCGACTTTACCTATAATAAAAATACTCTTTGCCTGACAGATCGTAACTTTTTTAATTATTTTTCTTTCTCAACTCAGTCTTGTTTCTGGTTTGTTTATCCTTTTAGGCACGTTCTTCATTTATTTCCTGTGTGGTTAGCTTAAGTTGACTTGTCAAAAATAACATATCTGTGGGTGCTTGCCGTTTAGTTCATGAAAAAGCTTACAATTTTAAATGATACGCGGTTTTCAAGGTTTCTTAAATATTTTATGGAGTGAATCATACTAAATTTCTCTATCCTGTGCTGCTGCTGTAAAAGAAGAGCTCTTCAAGAAGATAATTTAAAAACTGGTGGAATAACATTTAGCTTTTAAAGAAATACAAGAGTATCATTAAAGATATGTCAAGAGGATTGTCACAAATGTTTCATTCAGTGAGAGATAAAGAATATTTCTTTATTTAAAGCAGAAGAAGCAGATTTTGTAACGCTTTAGTAACTTGGAATAGATAAGGTGTATGTGTGAAGGAAGTGAAAACTAATAGTACGCAGGGTAGTTAGAATAGGAGAAGACATTTGTCTTGATTAACGAACCTGAAAATAATAAATTTGTAGATTTTTATCGATTTTATTCGTGCATAAATGAAAATTAAAGATATCAAATACTCGAAAGAAATGTTTGGAAAAAGATATGATAATTACCAATGTGGGACTTTTGTATATCTAGTTAAGTTGTATTATACTAAACCAGCAAAATTCAAATAAAATCTCTGTTTTTTCTTACACAATAAGCCTAAACTTCAAATCATTTATTTGAACTTGATGTTTCTTGTCTGTCTGTTAAAACAAATGGATTAACATTGTGTCATTTCTTTCAAAAGAAAGAGGACAAAGGGAATGAGGCGAGAAATTAAAATGAACCTGATATAAATGCAAAGAATTCGATTGCTTTATAGGTGGTGTTAACACAAGCATGAAACTAATCCCTGAAATAAAAATACTATTACTATTAAATAACTTAGTTTAGTACGAGAACGAAAAAGCTTTTCTATTTTAGTTTCGATAACTAGTAATAAAAAGTTTTGTTATAATTCACAAAATACATATTTACTTATCCAAGTTTTAGATTGAAAATGACTCGGTTTTACTAAATATATCCTAAATTGATATGTCAGCTTGTTCTATTATTAAACAATTTTTATTTACCACCACTCGTTTTACAAAAGAAGAGACAAATTAGATTTCAAGTTTAAAATTGACTTCCTTCTTGTTTTAGCAAAATACATTCTCACATTTAGTACAATCCATTGTATTATTATGAGACAAGCAATTATGACGGTTGTAGTTTTCTCTTTAGTAAGCAAAAAACGAGCTTAAACTACTTTTACACTTGTCATGTAAATATTATTTGGTTTTATGAAACTCTTTCTTCCAAAGTTCTCTCATTCAATAAACCCCATAAAAACAATGAACAATACTATTTTATGTACACAAGATTTTATTCATCCAAAACTGTTATTTTCCTTTTGAGCAATTCTCAGCGAAATTGTCATTCTCTTTCCTCTTTCCCTCCTTTATTGTATTGCATATCCTGAAGCAATTCAACTTAACACACGTTTTATCTCTCTTAATATCTGGGAAACAGTAGTAAACGACTAGGTTTTATGTAATATATTAGGCAGTTGAAGGTAAATAAAGAGAAGAAAAGAGTAAAAAAGGGAAGATAGATAGAGAAACAGCCAGCGAGAAATTGGTTTGATGACACTTTGTTGATTACTCTAACTGTTGTCCTAAATTGCCACTTGAGTTCTTCAAGGGAGAAAATTTTCACGGTGGTGTGGTGTCGTGTTATCTCCCTTTTTCTTTTCTTCCTCCCTTTTACTTACATTTACATTCATCTAGGAACACAATACGTTTCTGGGAAGGATGATCATGATGAGGATGATGGCAGTAAAAGAGGATAAATGTATTCATTGAGTCACTCATTCATTCACTCATCCAATAATAAAGGAAAAGTCAGGGGAATAATCTAACAGACTATAATAGAAGAAAACTCTCTTTTATTCCTTTTTTTTGTTATTTGTCGTCCTCACAGATCTTCTGTGATTGTCAACAGAAAGTGCAAAAGGGAAGAGAAGAAGAAGGAGAATATTGGAACAGGAAGGAAGGAAACAAGCAAGCAATTTTGTTTCAAGAGGGAATAAAACCATCCGCTTTTCCTATCACGGTAAATATGTTTATATGGATAAAAAATATCATCATTCCCATCAACATTGCTTCTTCAGTATTACTGCCAAGTGGAAATCTGTTTTCAGGGAAAACTTTTTGTGTAAAGTATGGAAGTAATCTCTGTCTTGTGTTTTTGTGTGTGTGTCTGCACGGAAAATTGTGTTGTTAACAAAGAGTCTGTCATCCGAACACAAAAGGACTCAATTAGATTACTTCACTACTGACTAGGTTGTTTGGTAAGAGAGATTTTATTTTCTTTTCTATCAACTCTCTATTCTCTGTGTATGCTAAAATTGTAAATAAGATATTGATATAGACACTACTTCAGCACCATTGCCACTCCATGTTATGTAACATTCCAATTTATCCTTTTGACTTTCCCTCTTCTTATTTTATCCCTTTTAGTTTTTTATAGTCATTCATTGTATGAAAATATTCTCACATAATAATCTTTATACAATTCTGCCATAAAATTGGGGAAATGTTTCCAATTCCTTGGACAACTTTTATCACATCTCTCTCTCTTGCCTTTCTTTCTCATTTTTTTCTTGCTCAATTTTTTGGGATCTTCCAGGAAAATAAAATTACTGCATCCAAGTACTAGTAGTAGTGTGTTTGAGCAAGTACTTGAAGTTTCAACACAGTCATAAGAGTTATACAGTCTTTTCTTCTTGATCATTTAATTTTCTTTCGAGTAAGCATTCTCTCATTCTCTTTCACTAGAATTTATACCAGTTGGCTTTTAGGCCATTTCTACAAATAATTATAATACTTTCCTGCTTTTTAGATAGCTAATGAATACGTAAAGAAGTCTTTCACTTTTAAGCTTTTCAGTTAGAAAAAGCTATAACTTTTCACATAAAAATAGTTACCTTTGCCCGCTTCACCATTAATATCATGATAAATTTCGGAGGGGGTAAATTTCCTGTCAGAGAACTAACTCTCGTATCAATTTGATATCTACCTTCCTGATTTTATTTTCCATAATAATATTGTTACGGTAGACGAAGTACCTCTAATGCTTGTGGCACTGTTACTCAAGCCTTTTTTTTACCAAATGTGGAATAATCTTTCTGATCAAGGACTCGATGAGCTTTATTTGGCTCCGTTTGATGTTTTCAAGTGTTTTTCTGAAAATGAAATTTGCAGACAAAGATTTGCTTCGTTAGATTCATGCCAGAGGTAAACAAGCTTTGTTGCCGGTAGCCCAGAAGAAGCTGTCTATGTCTGTTTCACTGTCAGTAACAATTGTAATTTGATAAAATGTAATTTGTCTTGTTCGTGACTCAATTTTTTGAGAAAAATGTTTAATTTATGTTCAGAAATTTTTATATATTCTCTCCGGGTTATTCTCGCTCCCTTTCCATCTCAATAACAATCATGGTTGTAAGGAAAACTGAAGAATTGAAAAGAAAATTAGAATTGAAAGAAAGTATTGAACAGTATTTTATTTTTGAAGGGAACCAGAAAGCAGCTCTTCAGATTTTCTACTAAATTTTTGGGTGGGTGGTAAAAGATAATAAGAAATCCTTTGACAAAAAATACTTTTCTGTTACTTTGAGAATTTATCAATACAATTGCATTATTTATATCGTTTTCAGTTTGATTGAATCAGAATTACTTTCAATCTTTCTTTTATCCTTAAATTGATTTTTGTGTCACCGAGTGTCACTTTTTTACTCATTGTTTTGCATCCCTTTTATTCTATTTCATCTCAATTTCAAATAAAAAAGAGAAAAAAGTTCTTTATGTCAGGTGAATTGACAAAGTTCTTCCAGTTTTTATCAAAAATATTATAAGAAAGAGAAGAAACGGTATGGGTGGGGTGTGAGGAATGGAGTGGAGGTAAGATAAGAAATAAGTGAACACATGAATGACTGAATTATTTATTTACCTCATTCAAAATGCCACTCAAATGGGGTCTCTCTCAAGAAACTTACGTATTTTATTCTGTTTTCAGAAAAAAGCTTTTGCTCATTTGATATCTATTTTTCTGAAGTGAATGCTCATTTTTATCAATTCTGTTTTCTGAGTGACTATGAATATAAGTATCAATTTTTTGCCCCAAACTGCAATGAAATTCATTCTCTCTACCACATTAAACTAAAATATAGACTTTCTTTTCATGAATTTTGGAAAAAGGGAAAATATGTGGACGTGTGAAAAGGCACTTTAGTAAATAATTCCCATTGCATTGTCAGCACAAAAAAGTTTAATATTATCTGGCTCAGTAAATGACAACAATTGTTGATTGTGCCCTCGATAGATATTTCATGGTGGCAGGTCTGCAACTTAAAATATTTATTCCTTCTTTTGACACAAAGTAAGTTACAAATTTTTCTTCTTATATCTGTCGCTTCCGGAAAATGATCAAAATTGATCAAATTGACATACCAAAAATGATTTTTATACCTTGATGCACATAAAGGGATTTCCCAAAATTGAAAATTCAATATATTATTAATCTTTTGCTATCTTATATAACCCTTATTTATGCAAAACGACCACATTGTTTGCCATTTTGAGAAAAGTGAAAACTTTTTGACAAAAAATTCATTTCCCTATCTGAATTACTCTTACTACATAATGATTTTCGCTGTAAAAATGAATTGAATGAGTTAGGTAACAAGATACAATATTAATATATGTATTTTCTCTAGTAGTCATACTCTTTGAATTCAATCCATCATCAACAATATAAAAACTAGTTATTCAAAAGAGCGTAAAATTATTTATATTTCAATTCAACATCTGTTTCATTTAGAAATAGAGAAAGGAGAGAGGGGCAGAGTGGGAACATTTATGCATTCCCCACATTCCAAACTTTCAAATTATTGTGACGATGAGAAAGAAGAAGGAGTGAGTGAGAAAGGGTATTTACGAACGAGTAATAAATAAAGCAATGCTTACGTATACATTTCAAAACTTCAAAATATGGCAAAGTTCTGTGAATGAATTGAATGGAGTGAGTGCATAATAATAATGATACTGCATAACATGAGAAGAAGGGAGGGGGACATGAATGGATGTGGTGATGTGCGCGCGTGGTGAAACTCGCACCTTTCTTCCTTTCATCCAACCACCACGCCATAACGATCATTATTATTATTAACTTTGCCAGTATTAAGCAAAAGAGAAGCACACTCCACAAAAGTACTTTCTTCAGAAGTCAGTCCGAGCGGAAAGCAAAATAAATTTTTATTGGAAAATGGGACAGAATGAAGAATGTTTATCCGCATACATATCAATGATCATGATGATGACAGTGATGGTGGTCGCCCTCATCATATTTTGATCGTGACAAAGATAATGATTCTTCATTGTAGTAAATAATAATAAAGGTTTTTTTTTCACAGAAATTGATAAAGGGTTTGGGTTTTTTGATATTACTGGTTCAGGAAATATTTATGATACAAATCATAATGATGATCATCCGGATTCAATATAAAATGGATTAATATTTTCGTAGAGAAAGGGGAAAAGCAAATGAAGTAGTTGGGGCTTGAGGACAAGCTCATTTGTAGTTGCATCAACGAGTTTCAGCTATCCATAATTAATTTTTGGTATTGATTTTGCATTTAAAGTAACGACAACAGAAGAAGGAAAAGTCATAAAGTTAAAATCCTTTAGTAATAACAAAATTTTGCTTTTCCTTTTCATCCTAATGATATCGTAATATAGCTTTACAATGACAAATGGTAGGAAAAATAATCTTTCAATTTGGTAGTTTTAAGCTTTACTTGTAAAGGAACATTAGGATATAAAAATTGAAATGGACTAGGCAATAAATTAAATGGAATTATACCGTAATGAAGTTTTATTTTGACATAATCTGGTCACTACTGTAATCTATTCTATTTAACAAAGCTATTTGTAAGTTTCAAAGCGTAAACAATTCTCAAAGGGCCAGTGCAAATAAAATAATTTTATTAAGTAAGCTTACTTCATGTATGTACTACGTGTATGTAGTTATTAAGTCTTGGTTATTTTCTGGATTTAGTTCTTTTTTGCGAAAGAAAACACTTTGCTTTCATGCCAGGTTTTAAAATGAGGATTGGACCATAGAACAATAATTGTATTATCTTCCATTCATAGCTCTGTCAAAATGAAGCCTGTAACACAGAGAGTGAAATGATAATGTAGGCAGAAGGTATGATCTTTTAACACAACGCAAAATTTTGCAGATTCCGTCACGATTCCCATCTGGTAAAACGTGACAGCGGATATATTTCCCTTTAATGAAAAATATTATTTTATTGATTTGTTTGTCATTCTCTTTTGCAAGACATACACTCGTTCTCCCTTTAGAGCTCATCATCCCTGCACATTCCTCTTTTCCCTTGTTTTCCTTCATTTCTTTCTAACATCCCACCCAACAATAATGGAAATTCACGGAGAATTTTAAGCAGTAGAAAATCCTTAAAGTACGACAAGTTAGTACAATATAAAACAGTACCAGCATATAATACGTAATCTTCTTTCAAGTCTTCTTCTTTTTCTCCGTGTTTTGATCAAAGAAATAAAGACAACAACAAAAACTCTCTGTTTTTCTTATAAACCTTCTTTTTCCGTATAAATAGTGTCTCTGCTTTGTATTTTCTTCCTTTGCATATATCTTGTCATACCCTACAAAATCTACTATGATTAAACAGCTTTCTTTTCAACAAGTC
>JAHZNK010001120.1:0-14060 GCA_027744615.1 Lepidocyrtus cf. nigrosetosus NNG-2020 | reverse complement strand
AAAGTGACTATGTATAATATACAATAATAGAATAACACACTATCTTGTTGATTTTATAACTAGCTTTTTTAAGAAATTATAAGAAACTTGAATACCGTACAGGGTACAGATTATGTTAATTTATATTCTGATTTCTACAAAAATGTATCTCCATGTAAAACTTTTTAAAAGCCGATTGATAAGTTCAAACCTTTTTCCTAAACCCTTGTTGGATCGTGGTCATATAATACTCGCACAAGGATAATTACTCCATTCTCCCCATTCTTGAAACAAAATATAATTGGAGCCCTTCAAGACCATCACTGTCATAGCTTTGAAGCCATCATATTATTCTACTTCTCACAGGTGGGGAAGGCGAATCCATTCATTATTGGATTAATTAGATCATCTGTACCTTTCCTACTCTTTCAATGTATCTGGTAAAAGTACCGATCTGATTATGATGATTAGTACAAGGGATGTTATCACCGCGGGGGATAATTTTAAGCAGCTTCAATAACATCATCTATCAGCAGGGGCGGGAGCACCGTTTTTCATTTGGGAAATATGGCGAAACTTGCCATGGCTTTATTTTCTTCCTTGCAACTGAAACCAATCAGCATCATCCTCCACGATTAAATCCTTTTATTATCTTTTCACATCGCTTCCAATTTTCTGTTTACTCAACTCATGTCTTATTTCATGGAGGTAAATAGGTAGCTTTTCGTGTGTCTCGTGTACAAAAAGCATCATCATTATCGCATTAGGATCAGTGACATAAGCTTGTAATCATCATCACTAACGTTGCTTTGTGTAAAATAATACATTTTTCTACCTTCTGCTACAATTTCCCTTGTATACATTTCATGTTTTAATGTTAAGACGTGGTCAAAACAAATTTATTCAGCAATTAACAGATAAGTATAATGGAATAAATCTTACCAAAAATTGAAATGTTTTATGTACGTTAGAGGAAAATACGCAGAGTGATTTTTGAACAATTTGTCCATTCATTAGTAGAAGGCTTTTATAAGCGAGCTCTGTCATTTGGGTTAATAGGAAGGACAAAAGGGAAAGAATTAAAAGTGAAATATAATGAAACACTATCACGTTACACATTATCTTTACAAATCCACGGAAATGCTTAGAAAACAAAGATGGGCTGAACTTATTGATCACGATCAGCATTGTGATTAGCAGCGATGAAAATCTTTCGATTTGTGTACAAAAATTATGATTTTGTTACGCTTTCATTCATCAAATGCAGCTTTTTACCTTTTAAATCAATTTTCAACTGCTGAAGTAATATGCTTAGGTCATTGTTGGAAAGAAAGCACTTTCTAAGAAAATTTTAATACTTTTATTATCAAAAAGTATTTGTAAATATGTATCACACGTAAACCAAGTTCGTCGAGTGGGCCATGATCTCGTGTGCGTATTGAAACTTTGCTTATGTCAAATTTGAGGCGTGTATCAATTCAGAAAAACGTAAATTCTTGGCTTCATTAACTCCCTTCCAAAAATACATGGAAGTAAAACAAGAAATGTTCCTATTGTAAAAAATGTGTAATAAGTAATAAAATAGTGAAGATGATGTTGACGGTGATGGTGCTGATTGGGATTAAAATGATAAAAGGAAAGCTACTACCACACAAGTAAAAAAACACATCTTTTTAATGAGGAAAGGGTTTGTGTTGCTGTGAAATGAGGAGAGAAAGGGAGAATTGCATTTCTGAATTGAATGGAAGTTATTTTTCTAATAATGGGGATCTCCTCTCATAATTATGAAAGAGAGCGGGGATGCAATAGATCACTTCAAAACCACTCTACTAAAATGTTCTTTATGGTCTTTAAAAATCATCTCTGTTTATCATGATCCGCTGATGAGTTCCATATCGTAATTGAACTTTTCATTGCGGCATCATATCATCATCTGTTTTTTTTTCGGAAATCGCATAAAAATAATTAAACAGTTTTGAAGAGCACTTGAATGTTGCATTCTGCGCTGTTTTAAAAAAATGACTTTTTTTCAAGACATCATCAAAAAGCATTAGAGCTTTGATAAGCAGTAATAACAATGAATAGAACGTGGCTGACTTATTTTTAAAATTTCTATGAATTACATAATGTACTATGCAACTCACAAAAGTACAAAAGTTTTGCCTTAAAGATAAATTAGTGAAAGAGGAGAAATGGAGAGCTCATCTACAACTTACAACGCTAGTTACATCATTAATGAAAGAAGAGAAGAGCAAACGATGATGGGCAGAGTTTTAAAACGAAGTGTTCCGCCTGTGGGGATTTAATTGTGGAACAGTTTCTATTGTAGTTTACCTCTCTAACTAACTCGACAATAATCAAGGAAAATAAAGACGGGTTTCAAAGCTTGATAGGCTTTAAATGTAAAAATAGAAATTATTTTTATAATCTAAGTAAATATAATTGCAAATATTAAAAAAATTACACAGCAGTTAATAATAATTACTAAAACAAATATGAATCAGTTTGGAATAAAATGTTTTCTAATGAAAGTATTGGAAACAAGATGAGGAAAGCAGTTGGAATAAAAAATTACGCGGTAGTTGATAATTCATTTGTGTAATCTTGTTACCTGCGTGCTTGTCTTTGGTGATGATGAAAATGAATATGATTGGTAGAGAGGTTGACGTGGATGTTCAGCTTTTTATTATCTAGCTGGAAGCCGTTTTGTGTAGCTTTGTAGTAATGTAACTAGGCAATAAGAGAATATGTATATCACACGGATGATGCAAGTACTTTTCAAAAGGATAATAATGACCAGGATGAGTTTGATGACGGTAAAGATGACCATTAAGAACAAAAAAGGGGAAATGGTTTGATGTGGAAAAAGCACTTCACGTAATTGAGAAATATATTATGTGAGAGTGAGGATGAGTACACCGGCGCTCATGTTGGAGAGATGCAGAAATAGACTTCCACATAAGTCAAAAATTAAGCTTTTCCTGTCATCCTTCTTTGAGTTTCTTCCGAAGAGGAAAATAGAATGAGACAGAGAGCTTAATAGTGACGGTGATAAAGATGACGACTGGTTTGTGGTCAGTATCGTTCAAACCTTTTCATGTCAAAATGATTTTGATACAAATGAAGGAAAAGATTTAAAGGTGGATTAAAATAGCCGTACTCTGTTCATTATGTTTTATTATATAATGAAATGGCAAATTTCATCATACAGGTATGCACAAATACACGAATAAAATAATCGATTTATTTGCATCGTGTTGCCCAGTATATCTCCTCAACCACGTCCACTCTCCCATTCGCTTCCACTCCTTTTAGATATTTGATATTATGAAAGGCTGACATCATCGCATCAGACAAATAAATGAGGACGATGAAGGCTATGATACATTTCCATTTTATTGTTAACGTTTACATCCTGGAGGTGGAAAATGTTTTTTGGCAGCATAATCATCAACGTATAGAGGCTGATGAATTAAAAAAGCTATTCATTCACAGAGAGAGAAGAGAGGGAAGAAAGTTCTCTTTTGTTTTGCTGCGCCAGAAGAGAAAATTTCGCTTTCACTGCAATTTTTTACTTGTTTGACATTGAGAATTGAATTCTTGTTCCTTAACAATCCTATCTTATTCGTGTCCAGTCTTTGTGTAGTGAATTGAAAAGGATCTTGATCAATAGTTAACTACGTTTTTTATTCCAGACAGAGGACATGATTTGACTGTGAACTGATGAAATGCGACAACATTCAAATAAAAATGGAATGGATTTCCTCACTTAATCAATTTTTTCACATTTCCAACAAGGTTCAGAGAAGAAAAGGAAGATTCTTCGTTTAATGAACTGTGGCATGGAAGAAGATCTTTAGAAAAGCTGTGAATGAATAGGGATAAAAAGATGATTTTGGAAAGCTGGATAAAAAGAAACCTGATTTTGTGCAAGGAGCATTGGCGATTAGACAAGGATGTATAAGCCTGGATGAAAAAAGCCTTGCTATTTACTTGAAAATGCGGTTAAAAGCTTCCTTCTTCACATTTCAATTTAATACAGACAATTTTTCCCTCACTCACTTCGTCCACATCAAGTAAACCTCACACACGAGGCAGTAAACCGTCACTTTCGTGACTTTATGACGAGGTAATCACTTCTCCTCCTTTCACAAGTTGAAAAGTAAGAAATTATTAGGTAATATTGTTGTGCACGGAAGGAAAAATCTGTAAAGTTTACTATAGGAAAGAGTACTGAATAGTCTTGGGGAAAAGTTGGGGAGAAAGAAAGAAGGTATTGAATAAATGAAAGAAAATTGATCGAGTGGCATGTTGAATAGGAGTAAAAGTCGAAAAGTTTTCTGTAACCATTTCCCGTTGATTTATTCAAGATAGGGAAGACGGAGAAAGAGGGAAAGACGAGGAAGAGGAGAGAAAATAGGTTGTGGAGTAAATAAAAATGGATTCTTTTTCTAAAAAATCTCGGATTTTCTTATTTTGCATTACTTTATAAATCACGTTTGAAAAAGGAGGAAGGAGGTTAATGTAAAATGTATGAAATCTAGTAAGGATATTCGAATCCTTAACAAAAAACTATATTTGCCCTATTTGCCAAGTAGCAATTTAGGTAATTTACGAAAATGAAAGGAATTTACATCCGTTTTACTCTATAAAACCTTACAAACTCCTCATTTCATGAAATTTATAAAAGAAAGGATCTCTATGTCAATTCTTACTGCAAATTAAAGTTAAATGGTTAATTAAATTTGTTAAAATGCTAAACAAACAGGTCTTGCAATATCAAAAGAATGAATCACCTTTATCGGCAATCTTTGTCTGACACGCCACCAACAGCGAATTATTGAATCGTTGAAAAATGCCGAAAAGGATTCAAAGTCATTACTTAAATCGTGGAAATAATAAAGATCTTTAAAAAGAACTATTTCAACCGACTAGATTCCCAAGAAATGAGATTTAAAGAATAAAAAACGCAGATGAAAACCTTTCTAAATTTTTCTAATAGTTTACACGAACTTGATAAACCCGGCTGCAATTAATCCAATCAGAGAAAATTGTACTAAAACTAGTCAAGTATGAAAAAGCAGGAGCATCATCAAGTAAAAAAGTAAATCGGATCATTATTATTAAACGGGCAATAATAAAAGAGAAGTTTACATTGTGGCTCGCCTTTGTTCCCTTCCATTTCAAACCATCAACGCTCTAATTAATATGGTCAAGGTAAAAGGAGCTTTTCAGCTTTTATTTTTGTACAGACAAAGCAGTATTTATTTCAGGGGAGAGAATAGGAAAGGTTTCAATTCATCAGATAGATCAAATTCTCAGATGAAGAACTTTGCCAGATACCAAGCTCGCACACCTCAGTAGGGTGCCTCTTTTATCATCGTCTCAAAAACTCCGCGGCTTTTACGCTCCCTACTTTTAAAAGATACCTTTGAAACTCTCCCAATTGAAGAGAAAAGTTTGCCAGCTAATCGTAAAAGTATTTTATACTTCCATACTGTATCTATTTCGACAAAAATATATCCTTTTAGAAATTTTTCCGGATTTAATCGGATAAAGCTTCTAAAAACTTTTAACGAATCGTTAATTAATGAAGATAGAACATAGCTTAGCAAGTTTACCCGAAAAATGAAGGCTTTTATTGCAGTATTGACATAAACAGAAAGAACAGACAGTTGCATAATCGAGAGCTATGTTTTGCTTAATTAAAACAATTTTAGTTAATTAACGTTGAACAATTGTTTAGTCTTCACAAGCAAGCAACTAAATTGTAATTTCAATCTGATGTGAAAATTTTGATATTTTTAGAATCGTTCTCATCACCACCTTCATCAAACAGTTTTACTGGAAACCCAGAAAGAACTGAAGATGACAAAAATGAACAAGCAGAGGTTAGAGCAAAGTTGCATCATAAAAGCATCGTCAAAGTAGGCCTTGTTTAAAAGAGGGAAGAGAAGGACGCATAAAGAGGTTTATAAATTTAAGGAGAAGAGGAAGGCGTGGAGTTGGAAAAGCGGAACAGTAAAAACTCTATTACATCCCGATAAACCAATCGGGGAAACGAACACGTTCAAAGAGAAGGAAAAGGGGGTTGCGCATAACGAATAAAATCCTCTTTCTTTCTTCCTCTACAAAAATATTTTATTCAACGAAAATAATACGAAAGAGAAGAGAGGAATCGCTTTAGCTAGTGTTAAGTACCCACACATGGCAAAAGCGGATTTAGTGTCTCTTTTCATGATAATACTTCTCTCTTCCATTTTCCTTTAAAAATCCGATTTTTTCCTGTCTTTAAATTTTTTCTGCTACATTCCAGGAAAACGGCGAAGATAAACCGCAACTTTGGAGGGAAGCTTCAACGCTGCCGGAGCTGTGTGTTGTTTAGTAATAGCGCTTGTTTTACGATGATGAGAGCTTCCTTTATTTTCAGATCCAGAGTTTTTACTTTGACTTCATATAAAAAAGTGATGAAAATCCATGATGATGATGTATTAAGATACTTGAACATTCATTTTCGCACCGTTTTATCATCTTCCTAGCAAAAAAACATCTTTTTGTCCTGGAGCTTGATAGTCATCATCTCCAAAACATGGAAAACGGTTAAACTGTGCTTTTTACTTGAAATTTTTATTTTTTTCAGAAAAACTATATCAAATCCTTATACTTCCGAAAAAGGTCCATAATTTTATTTCGATTAAAATTATTGTATACAGAATATGCTTTACAGCTTTAAAATCGTATTCTTATACAATTGCAAGCATTTAGTGTAAAAATATTATTGTTACGTAAGAACAACAATGCTAATAACATTTTAAGTTCTTTTTCCACAATCACAATCTTGCCAAACCATTCATTTCGTTATGATCTTATTATCATCCTCATCAGCAAAGGTATTCCACTCACCCAGCAAACCAAATACCTTTACATGAAAAAAAATGCTTTTACGTCAGCAAATTCTTATACGGATCGATGATTTGATAACAATCTGTTTTGTTGTGGAGAGTCGGAAGGATCAGCTTCACTTTCTTTCTATTTCCCCTATAAAAGCGAATTGTCAAAGAACTGATAAGAATTTTGTGGTGACGACAGTGGTGACTATGTTTTTGTTTCTTTTGAGGATTATTGCACAAGTTTTTAAAATTTTCATGTTTACGTTGGGAAAAGGTGTGATGTAGATTGATTACGATTTTTATCTCTCCGTACATGAGCAGTATTACATATTTTAAATGTGACAACTTTATTTTCCTTCTTATGAAGAAGTAAATTGTAATGAAGCAGTGTTTTCTAGATTGTTTGGTTAGCCTATGAAAGTGAAGGAGAGAGAACTCTCACTCATTCCCTGCTACACACAGTTTGCTTCCTATCAAAACATGTATCATCTCGTATTTAATAGTAGAGCTTGTGTTCAACAGAGAAGTTTTGAAAGGGAAGGAATGGAATCGTCATAATAAGGGTAGCTCTGCTTCTCACTCCAGTTTCACTGCAGAATGAGAAGGAAGAGGAAGGAAGGAAAGAGCGATCGCGAGATTTTAACTTACTTCATCACACCAATCAAACATAGTCAACAACTAACCGGCCTCCGTCAAGGGTACTTTTTCTCGTTCTTCTCCAGTTCTCCAGGATTTTTTTAAAAACACGGTTTCTAACCGTAAGAGGAAAATATAAAAAACCGTTTGCAGTAACCGCCGCCAAAAGATCTCAAAATCTTAAACCATTCTTACAATAACAACTGATGTTTAACTTAAATAGAACAAGAATATTTTAGAAAAATGTGAAATTTTATAAATAGTGATTTGAAAATATTTGTGAGCAGTGTTTCCAGTTATTATTTTAAAAATACTGGTAAAAAATAACTTTTAATTGTCTGCATTTAAATTCAAAATTTATTGCAGTTTATCAACAAAACTGAAACCAAATCGAGCCTAATTTATTATAGTGCAGTGCTTGTTTGAAAAGGTGATAGTGACGATTTTAATGGTTAAAAATACATCCAACATAGAACTAATTCAACAAAACAGTATTTATTTTTGCCATCTTTGGGGAAACGTGAAATATTAAAAAGCTGTAACAAAAGGTGTAAAAAGTTGTTTAAAAACAAGATTTGTTACAGGAGTAAGAAGATCTTTTGTGAGTCAAGTAAAGAACAATATTTTAGGGAAAATGCCTCGGGACTCTGATTCAAGTGGGACTTGTAGTCCTGTACATGTGACACGAAGCCCTAGTCCAAAATCTCAGAAGATTTCACCTTTCTCGATCGCAAGCATTCTTGCATCAACCTCAAATCATCACCATCACCATTCCCCCACAAAATCCAGGGATGATCCTGCTGAAAATCTTATCTCTCCTGATACCAGCTTACTGGCAAGGTAAACAAAAAACAAAAACAAGCAGATTTTACAATGCATGGTTTCACCCTTTCTTGGTATTGCTCTCCCTATAAATTGTTAAAGCTGAACCCAGATTATAATGCGTTCGTAATACGCAAAATAAGATTTCTGCTAGAAATGCATAAAACAAAAGATTCGTATAATACATGATGTGCAAGTACGTCTTGGAGTGCCCCACAAACTAAACTTGCTATCATACATGAATCAAAAACATTTATCTTTTTCGCAGAAAAATGTATTAATATGACAATATAACTGGTTAGGAAAGAAGTTAATCCATTTTCCAATATAAACGTTGTCAACTTATTTACACATCTGAAGTTATATAACTTCGTTAATATATATGACGGCAATCTCAAGCTATCAGCAGTTTTTTATTATTTGGCAGACTTCAGACTAAACTGCAATACGAATCGAAACTTTAATTATGATATTGGATAACCGAATAGGTATAAACTCGTTCATTTTATAAGGATTGTTGCTGATATTAGCGATGTTAATAAGGATGGTATTAACGAGGATAATTTGACTACGTTTACGTTACATTTTGTTTCTCTGAAGCATGAGCCGGGTGAGGTTTTGAATGAATGAAATTTGAAGCTGTAATGGAACGGGCGATTTTCTGACAGTTGATAGGTTTCGGGTTTCAGCTTAAAAGAAGAGAGAGTCAATCGAGGAAAGTGATTGTGTCATTAATGGAGAAGCCGTACATGTTGGAAATTATTGAAATGAAAGGATACATTGACTTGAGTGGAGTGTACTCAACCGAACTGAAACACTTTTATAATAAAAATCATTTAACAAAACTCGTTGAATGAGCTTAACTTGACAAAAAAGTGAAAACATACAAAACAATATTCCTTGTGTTCGTAGTTTTCATCGTTATTATTATTGCATTAATACTTATCTCTCTTCTTCTTTTCCCCATTACAATAATATGTCAAGTTAATGCAATAATAATAATCCACTATTGCCAAGCTTCAATCAAATCAACCAGGTTATGTTAGCGGCTAGGTGGAAAAGTTTTGCTATTTTTTATTAGAAATTAATTAATTCATCATACTTTAACAAAAAATTTTACTGTGCTAAATTTATCGATAACTAATTTTAAAGCACATTGTACGGTATAATATAGAAAAGGAATTAGATATAGAATGAGACAGTGAGAGCGCCAAAGTTGACAGTGTTTGCGTAGGCGTACAATCAAGGCCTTTTCTGATATTTTATTATTTGACTGGCGGAAGTTACTCTTCATTTATATAATTCCTTTTATATCACCACTTCTGACGCAATCAAAAGTTGTAGCGCGTGTAGATTTTTTACAAAGAATTTTCTTGTTTCCTTTTGTTTTATCCTCGTTAATAACCAAGTGGGTTGCGTTATTGTAATAATTTATAAATTATCAGAGAAGCCTTTTAAATTAACAAAGAGGGGCTGACCATAGCACCAGCAGTTTTGCTTGTGACCAGGTGGAAATAAAATTAAACGATATTTTATAAGAGACAAAAAGTATCATTTGGGGATGTATATTTACCGACAAAAACACAATGCACAAGTCAACAAGGGATTGATTGTACAAAGTTGTCAGATAAATTGAGGATGATGATGATTAAGATCATCTAAGGCTTCATTCTAACTCTTTTTTATTAATGAAAACATGAATGAGATGGACCTTTAAAAGCCAAGGAAGAAGCCTTTAAAATAACTAAATTGCGTATTTGATCGTTCTCACATTGTCGTCGTTCTTTTCATAACCTCAATTTTGGCAAATCCAGCAATTAATTTTAAAAAGGTGTCATTACATAATAAAATAAATGCAAGATGGAATCATATAAATGATAGAAGCTTTTATTCCTATTACGGCTTGGTTAAACAATGACCACAGAAGAAGGGAATGAAATTAAAAGAATCTTTTGTCTGAAGGAACTCGTCGTCGTATGAAATAGAATTGTAAGGGAAAATGAGAAAAAGGGAGTGTAAAGATGAGTGAGACCGCAGAATAAGAAGAAGAAGGCTCATTCGCCACTCGGCAATCCACAGGGGCGGCGTTTGCTGACTCTCATCGTTTACAAAATGCAATCTGCTCTCCCTCTCCGTAACGAGTTTATAGTGAACAATGAAATAAAATGTACGCAGGCATGCATACCATTTCCTTCCACCATCATAAGAAAAACACCATTTTTAACCTACTGCACAAGTACAGAAGACATTTCCAGACAGAAATTGTTTTTCTGCCATATTCCCATTGAAATATTGAGATGTATAAAATCGTAGTTTTTAAGACGACAAGGTTTGCTGTAGAAAATAAAATTTTTTAATTTGTTTAGATTGGGTTTAGTATCACCTTTGGCATTTTCCCCGCAACACTCCGCAGCAATTCTGAGTTTATACGGAGCTAGTGACTTTCAAAGATCCGCTGCCTGTTGGTATCCCTGGACAACACTTCCACAACCTGTCAGCTTAGCCAGTCATCATCATAATCAGAATAACAATGACTTGAGCAGATCTCCTCCTCCAGCCCATCAAGGAACCCATCGTCAACTAGGTACAGCATTTCCATTTTTTAAACCGTTAAAAATAGAAACAAGTAAAAAGATGATCCAAGAATAGCAACAAATCTGATGAAAGATTTGTCTCGTTGTTCTTACTTGGCTAAAGGTTAACCAGAAGCTTAGCTTTTACTTGTGTCTGATGTAATGCAAAGTGACAGTTAAGTAAAGAGGGGAGCATTACGTAATATTTCTTCTTGTGGTTTACAAACTAGTGAGACCTGATCAAAAATCTCCAAATGGAACAGGAGCCTCAGACTGTTGTTCCTCCGACAGTCGACCCAACTCGAGAGGGAGCTCCATAGAGATCCAACTGAGTGGAAGGGGGAGCCTCAACAACAACAATCCCAACAGTAACAAATCCGGTGTTGAGCCCCTCGACGTTGACGACGATGAGAGTGACGTGGACGGGAACGAGTTTGACTCGGCTGATCCTCAAAAATCCTCCTCTGCATCAGGCAGCGCTGCGACAACTTCTTCGCCTCAGGGGACCCCAGGAAGTAAATCTGAAATGACGGGGAGCTCCCACTCGAGCAGCAGCAACTTGAATGGGGGCAGTGGCGGGGCTAGAGCTATTTTGACAGATTTTTGCTCCCCTTTTCTTTGATTGACAATTTTTACGTACAATTAATACCTGTTTGCATACAAGCATACAAGGAAAAAGGAAACGCTTCTGTTTATCCATATCATAAATCACATTTTATAACCTTCTCTTTCAACCTTTTTGATAATAATCTTGTTTTGACAAACCAAACCATATTTTGTAAGTAATTTTACTCGGTTATGTAAACTTGCGTCAAATCACACATTGTTCTGCTTTGTCATCTGGAAAAATGTCATTTAAATCTCTACAAGCTATTGTTTTGACATTTTAAAACATTTTTAAATCAGCATTTTTTCTTTTCGGCTGGCATTAGTAGTTAAATACTATCCACAAGAAGTATTTGCTAAATATTATTGTTATAATTATTTTCAGGTAAAGATTTGGTTTCAAAATCGTCGGAACAAGTGGAAACGTCAGTTGGCAGCAGAGTTGGAAGCAGCAAATATGGCCCATGCTGCCCAACGTCTTGTCCGTGTTCCAATTCTCTACCACGAAGCCCACCATTCCTCAGCGCAAGACTCGAATAATTCAACAAATTCCAACACACCACATCAAAACCTAGCATCATCTTATCCAATCCCTTATTACCAACAGTTTGGAGTGTCCCCAACTTCCGTTAATTCTTCATCGCCTGTTACTCAATCTCGCACCTCGCAACAGCTTCCTTCCCTAGTTTGATTTCATTCTTTTATTTCCTCATTCAATAAAACCATTATCGAAAAGATATGCATAGAACATGTTAAAATTTTATTTTATTCAAGCGTTTATATGTAAATGATCATTATTAAACTTTGCACCGCTTTGTTGTGCGAAAATATATTTTGTGCTTCCTGTTGACTACGACAGAGCTCCTAAACTTTACTATTCTTTCTCTTAACAAAGAAAGAAAGTACCAGACAACGGCGTAGAACAGCGGTTCTTTCTAACCTTTATTTGTATCATGTTGCCCCACCACCGTCCGTATATTCAACGTATCGTTCATATAAATCATCGTAAACTCTGCTACATCCTCAAAATAACTAACCTGCATTACGTAATATTGTTGTAGTCATAATATATAGTCAAGTAAATTTTAAAGTCTTCAACGCTATAAATGGATCAGTTTAAAAACACGGCCTTTTCCTTTCTACACACTAATTTTTAAGTCTTGAGAGAAATACAAGTGGAAAATAGATGTTCTTACAGTAATCATGTAAATTGTCGTGTTTTACAATCACAGTTTAAATTTTAATTATTTCTTATTACTGTGTTTCTGCTTGTGTCACGTGATAATTATAATGTAAACTTAACGATTACTGTATTTATAATGTGTAAATATATTCAGCTAGGCATTTATATTATAAATCTAATAATTATGTTGCTGCACTTTACATAAAATAATTGTAAATTTAAACGCAAACTTAAGCTAATCATAAATAAAAAATAATCATACGTAATTGTAATTATAAACTTAATGGGAAAGTAATTGAAGAAAGTTAATTTATGATGATAATGATATATTGTTATGTTTAAAATTTGGTGAAGAAAAAATATAATCATATTTGTATACAAAAAGCAATTTTAATAACTTTAATTAGCTTCTTTATCATGGATTTACATAATCTAATTTTGCATATGTAGCACTTCTTTTTTATTCTTGTCTTTGACGCATTTCAATTCACAGTAATTTTGTCTGGATACGAAATTTCCAGAATTTAACCTTACAATTTCCAGAAAATAGGTTTAAAAGTGAATTAGTAAAATGGCATTACGTAGAAATATTAACAAGCAAAGGAAATGGTGGCACTATAACGTAAAAGCATCTTGTTTTCCTTTCAGACGCAATAAAAAGTAAAAAAGCCAAAAGAGGAAAGTTGGAGAAAGAGGTATTAAAGAGGATATAAAGTTGCTTTTTTAGTTGCTTCATTTATGTCGATGTGTGGGCCGAAACTAGAAAGAGAGAGAGAGCATTAAAGAAGTTGGATAAAGACTAGTTGGACGATGATAAGAGAGAGGAATAGGAAGGAAACCAGCTAGTTTTATATTTGACCTGACAGCTTAATACAACTGCCTCACAGTTCTTTACAGCTTTTCCAATTTAATGCTTTGTTTGAGAAATCTAATATCATCTTATTTCCCTTCTTCTTCATCTCCTTCCCAGATTGGATAAGTAATTGGAAAGAAAATGGAAAGGATTGGAAGAGAGTGTGCTGTTATTACATGGGCCATTTACCGTAGATTGTCTGAGAGCGTCATCAACATCAACATCGCTTTCCTCGTCATTCTTTTCCCACTTTATACACTGTTTCCCTTTCCCAAAAAAAGACTAGTTTTATTTTGACTCGTTTTTATTTCTGTAAAGATCAGCTATTTACCCGACTTCTTGCTTCACCAGAGTGGAAAAATTATAGAGAAAGTGCAGCTATACTAGATTTTTTGTACAAGTTTTATAGAGAGATTGTGAACTGGAAATCGGGAAGTGTACAAACAAAACCAAATGGAATCTTTTTTCACGATGATAGTGATGGTGATCATTATTCTGTTGAAGAACGTAAATGGCCT
>JAHZNK010001119.1:0-21549 GCA_027744615.1 Lepidocyrtus cf. nigrosetosus NNG-2020 | reverse complement strand
AGCAAAGTGACAAAGGTAAAAGAATTGGAAGATAATGGGCCACGTTGAAGTCATCAACAATAAGAGCACCTGCCTAACAGTCAGAACCGAATTTGCTCTCCAATGAATGTCTGCAGTCATATAAAAACTCTTAAAGAGAGTGAGCTACATTTTATTACTGACTTACGCAAATAGGATTCACGAACAAGTATAATTTTTGGATTCTCTGTTTTGCAAAATAATAAAAAAATGAGAATGATTGTCTGTCAGAGTATTAAGTAAAGTAGGGATAGAGGAACAGATAAGAAAAAAAATGAAGAATTGGAATGAGATAATTTAAGTTAAACAGACAAGAGGATTGTTAAGGTCAGAAAGGAGACTCTTTCAATAGTTCTGTAGAGATATGAATAGGTTGTGCTGAGGAAAAATGATGACATGCGAACGAAAAAGAGCTTTGATATTATTGCTTGGCTTTTGGTCACAGAAAACACAGCGGGTGATGATTATTTCAGCACAGATCAAGTTGACTATGAATACGTTTACTGCTTGAATAAGTAAATTAAAGTAATATAATTGTAGTATTACTAAATTCGCACTATATGCACACATAGATACATAGATGAGCTATATATTAATTGAAATGTATAAATTGTAAAAAGAGCTTCCAAGCAGCGGATATTACACAAAAATTATCTTTGCTTTATCAGCTTTACTTTTTCGTTTTACATTTGACAGCAGAGAGGTTGCTTACCTGTCATCGCCGTCATCATCATCATGAGGTTTACAAAAACCCCGATTTAAATAAAGAAAATTTTCCATTTAGATTGGTCTGTCGGAGAATTTGGAATTGCGCAATCAGCAAAACTTTTTTCGCGTGATTTCATTAAGATAACAAGGAAAAATTGTTTTGTATTTTGGATAATCGAGAAGGTAGCAAAGCAAGTTAGCAGCGCAACTACTGATTAACTTGAGGTGTGTTGGTTGATGAGATAACGACGCTGCTCTTTACCTATTGTAATGGCATTTCGCTAAACCATGTTTCTGTGAATTTTCTCAGAAAGGTGTTGGATATAATGGAACGTAGCACAGTGGCAGATGCTGTGAGTTATCGTCAGGATTTGATTGATTTGACAAAATAGAATCTAGATTTGATAATGAGAAAGTATCTTTTATTACAAGGATGTTGTCAATTTCAAGCTCTACGTAATATTCACAATCTCTAAAGCTGACGGTATATAAGTAGATTACTTAAAACGTAAAAATATTATCCGCCCACTTAAGCAAATCTTTTTGTTTGGCAAATCCGCAAGTCTGTGTATTTTTAAGTCTTTGTCAGCAACTTAATAATGGATACTGCTTGTGTGATCTTTTTAAAAACTAAAACGCTTTCAATATTTATAGGAAAGAAATGTTGAGAAAAGAAAGCTACAATGCGATGCTTATGAAAATAGAGTATCAGTGCACCATTTATGTTTCAGTTTCTGTTTTCTAAGAGGGCGTCTCTTCTTCTAGCTGACTGACTACGCTGTAATAAAAAGTGCAAATATGAGACATTTAACTTTCTACAAAAAATACTACACCAATAACACTGATGCAGATTATTGTAGCAAAAGAAAAATGTTTGATTCCCAAAGAACAAATTATTATGCAAGCTGTAGTAGAAAAGTATCTGTTTAAAATGTAAATCCGCCCCCTTTTAAAACAGTTTTTTGAAAGTAAAACATTTTTATTCTCAGTTTGTTCTGCACGACACTTGTAGAAACAGGAAAAGAATAGGAAAATATTACATGTTTCATTTCAAACTGGCAAGAGTAATTTGAGAATAATAAAGAATATTCATAAAAGCTCGTACATTATATTATACACGTGTGTTTGCAATAAGGATATCGTCAATCGCTCGTTTTAGCAGATACAACAGGTCTTCCAGCAGTATTATTTTACTACTCTTAGCACTCAGTCAACAAAAAAATTCTTTATGAAACTAAACCAGAGTATGAAAGAATAAACACGGGGAGAGAGGAAAAAGGAAGTGGCATGGCATTTTACTTAAAAGGCTTTACTTGTGCGTTCTCATTTTTTTCTTTCCAAGCTGAAATCGTTTTAAAAATAAGTCAAAGGATGATGAAATCACAGAGTAACAAAAAATAATTCCACTCTACTCTGAAAAGTAATGGTCAATTTGGCTTGTTATTGTCTGTGCCAAACAATCAAATCCAATGTTAAAAATATTATTATGGGGAAAATATTTGGTGATGGTCATCAGCATTTCAAGTTGAGATTATTTTTTGAGATTGTTACATGGCTAGACTATTATTATATTCATAAAATTATCTGATATACACTTGATGTAGTGTGGTGATAATGCCTTCATACCTTTAAATCATTTGGGTAAATCTGTAAAGTAGGAGAGAGAGAAGGAGGAAGGAAGTGACGCGTTTTTTCTGAATAGAAATGGCAATAAAGGTGAGACAGAGGAAAAATAGAGAAAATGCTTTTTCTATCCTTTTAAAAATCTCACACGTAGAATGCGTCCACATCTACTACGTATGTATTACCTCCTCCCGCTACAATCGGAAGTGAAACCTTCCAGGTAGAAATCCTCCAACATCATCACATCACACAAGTCAATGTGGAACTTAAGCACACCTTCCAACTACATCTAATTCAAATGAAAGACATCATCTATGTCTAATACATTTTTTTCTGAAAACAAAATAGATTAGAAAAGAGACAGGAAAGTAGTCAGAGAAAAAGATCACATCCGTTTTCGTGTAAGCTTCTAGTTAAAACGACGATGACGAAGTTTAGGACAAGCAGAATAATAATGGCAAATGACTATGATGAAGATAAATACATTTTTGTAGCAATGAATAGTTCAATCATGATTATAATGGATTGTGCATGGCGGAAAAAATGTAGAATTTTTATGGTATTGCCGTCAAGTCCGTCCCATCTCTTAATTCCAAAAATGCTAAAATTGTCGTGATCTCAATCTCAAAGTAAAAATACAGAATTGAATTGATGGAACTCTGAAAGGAAAGGAAGGAAAAGGTAAACTGACTGACAGATATTAAGCGTATTGCATGTGCCATGAAGAGAATGGCAAAAAGTATACAAAAGCCTTAATCATCTATATCAAGTTAAATATCATCTCCTCCAGAGAAATATTTTGCTATTTATTCCTATTTTACTTTATTCAAGAGAAAAGAATGTAATGAATATACATACCTAAGAGAAAAAATTACTGTAATTAAGTTTTGCTATGATGATCATGATGTGGCGTGTTTTTTCTGTGCTACTTAAATACATTTAAGCATATTAACGACAGATCATCTGAAAAAATACAAAAATTCTCGTCATTCTCCTTTTTCCATGCATATCTATTTCCGCGTACCTACTCATCATCATTCCTTTCCTAAACTCATCTCACGAAATTTCATGTAGAGAGATTCCGTACAGACGTGGAGTTGGTTCTTCAGCATATCTAATTCATATATGGTATGGTAATTCTGCCCTCTTTGGAGCTCTCTCTTTCCAAGCCACTCGTCGTTGCTTTTACGATTAAGAAGAGAATGAAGTTTCTACAGTGAATGATCATTTTTGCGACTCATTTTTGTGAAAATGACCCACCCACTCCACTCACTACTGTATCTATCAAAAATCCATCTAGAGAGAGAGAATTCTTTATGCTTTTCATCTCTTCTACTATTATACTGCACAGGAAATAAACTTTATTATTAAGGGGTTTAAAAAAGAATCACGACATCTCATTGGTCAACTTAGAAAATATATATTGGCGAAAACGAAAATTTCGGGCTTTTGTTTCCATCCCATAACCAAAATCATCATCATTATTACCGCCAATCTCTCAATTTTTTGTAGATTTTCTGCAAAAAATCTACTGTCCCTGCTCTACAAAAAGTCGTAAAGTAATAGATAAAAAAGAATGCATTCAAATAATATAACAATAGAAAAATATCCTTTATCCAGGTTGCCATTTCCTGTAAGATTGAGGTTGTGTATTTTTCCTAAAATAAAATCGTCCAGGATGAATTTTATGGCTTAACACTATCATTAGACAGAGATTCTCTACTCTTTAAAATGCTACCATCTCGTTCTCATCATCTATAATATATCACTACATCATTAAAAGTTGCTTTAGCTTGAACACTTGAAAATGAATATAAAAGGGGGGATTTTCATAAATGATTATGGTGGTGGTGGACGCTTGAGCACCTGTGGATTTTTTGTTACAATTAAGTGTATACTTGACCGGAATATATACAAAAGAGAACCACGGCATTATTAGATATATTCAGTTATTTTTGCTAGCGGGAGACTTATTACTTTATAGCAGGCAGTTCGCACACAGGAAGTTGGTCAGTGCAAAAACCCACCGTTGTTGCAAAGACTAGCAGAGAATCCATTAATTCACACATGATAATAACAATGCCACTGGTAATCATATTCATGGTGATCATGAGAAAAAGATTTTATTGAGATTACATCCTACTAGAAAATGGAGACGACGCCTATGAATAATAATAAAATATTGATAGTTATCTGACAAATCTCTGAAACTTACTATTATCGTCATTAACTCTTATCCCATCCATCTCATGTTTTTGTTTTCTGGTTCAACTCTCAGATGAAAACTCTCAAGTAAAAGAGTTGGAATGCATTACCGCTACACAAAACAACAGTTTAGATGTGAATTAACGTAATGCGTAAACAGAAATAACAAATATAAGAGAGGGAGAATGGCTACAAGGGAATCTCTGAATGTGAATGATATGATCTAGTCACACTCGCACTCTATATTTATTTATGATTATAATTTATTCATATTCTCATTACAATCATGATCATCAAAAACAAAAGTCCGGTAGTTTGTTCGACTTTTTAGGCTAATAACCTTTCATTTTGTTTATAAATCTGACTCAAGTCGTTTATTGTTTTATGCTTTTTACGCTTCCCTGCAAATGTGTTGACTTTCACATTAACAATTTTTAAAGTGCAAACAGCCTATGACTTAGTTTCAGTTTAATGTGAAAACAACTAAAAGCAATTTTTTATTTATTTGTTTGATTAAGTCATTTTATGACGAATAATTTAAATAATTATTTGTTAATATTTTTCTCGGTATAAGAATGGGCTTCTAATGTTCTTACGGGAAGAGAATGAACCAATGTGAGTCATTATAGCCTAGAATGCCGAAACTTATCGCTTTAGTCAAATAAAAGAAAATTTTATGTAAAGGATAATTAGGAATGTTTCTAAAAAGTAAAAAGTGCATGACCACCACCACCACTATCTAAAATTGTTGATGTCGAGAATAGCTTTTAGTTTACAAAAAGGATCTACTTCCCTTCTCTTTTCCGGAAGTTGTCTCGCAAGTATAGTGGGATAATGCGCAGTCATGCAAGGTATTTCAAAAAGGTTGCTTTTTATACTCATCATCGTTGGAATGGTCTTATCTTTCTCTTCTAAGCTAGCACTCACTTATACATGATCAGAGTTGGTTTTAGTCACACTAATTTATATGGTGCCGTGTTTCATTCCATCGACATTTAAACTTTAAAAGGACTCTTTATTTGAAAATATTGTTTTCGTTGGAATCAACTTTAAAAAGCGTTATTACTCCTACGTAGACAACTGTTTACTATCGGTATGAACTCTATGAAGTATCAATATTTTCTTTAGATCACCAAAAATAATGCATACCTATACACATTCATTATTACAAATATCTAAACACTTTCTGATGCGTGTGGGTCGACGACTCACCATCAACAAAATAGTCATGTTTATAATTGAAGCTTAGCTTGGTTTTGTTTATACGATCACATCACGGTCAAGTCCCTATGCAATTTTTATACTTTTTTATCCATATTATCGTAGAGTAACATAGTTTTCTGTACATCGATATTACACAAGGTGGTTTGCGGCACATCTGTGCAGGCATTTTAGGAATATATCCTTTTTTCTGAGGAATGAAGTGGGGAAATTGTGAAGAGGTAGAAATGGAAGGGAGATTTTTTTCGATGCATTCATTAGGTATAAGAATAGAATAGAGTTATAAATACTCTCGGGATCATCATCATCATCCCTGTCAGAAATTCCGGAACATCTGGCGTTCCATTCTTTTGTCTCGTGTTGCAATAAAGCTCTTGTGGCCTTTCTACCTGGAAAATGTCTGTCATCTAGTATTACTAGTAATAAAATGCCTATAGATACGCACTGCAAGCAAATTGCTGAATTATTTGAAAAACATTGAATATGAACATTAAGGTTGACTCAATTCGTTTTCTTTGAAACAAGGCTTCCTTTTCGTAAAAAGTTTTAGAAAGTATCCTTCTATCTATCGTGTATATATAATGACTCATCCTCATTACCGGATTTGTTACGGTAAAATCTAGGAATTAAATATGCCGGTGGAAGTTATGACGTAAGGTTAATGATTTGCATATTTTAAAAGTCAGAAATGATACACTAGAAAAATACCATTCCAAAGAAAAGATATGTCACCAGGTTAATCAGTTAATTACTTTTCTAATCTTTAAACATAAACGGTAAAGATTAAGTAACAGATCTTGTGGGTGGGATTCTTAAACAAATTGTTTATTAAAGAACACGCCCGCCTTCGTCATCGGTACATATAGTATGATGCAAGCAAGTGCACAAAAACATTCTTTAAACATCTTTGCCAAAGAAAGGAAAACCTTTCAAGGTCCATTAACAAGTGTTCAATTTCAAGAAACTCTTTTTTGAATGAATGAACTTTATGAATGAGGATGATGAAGACATGAGACAGCTGTTTCATTTTTCTTCCATTTACTCCCACAAAGAATATAAAATTGCTATAAAGAAAATATGAATAAGGTTATACATCACGTAGAAAAGTTTGCTTTATGCATTTTACTCGCCCTTTCCTCCCCTCGTCTTCTCCTTCACTTGGAAGATACACAGAGCTGTAGTACAATATAAGACTGAAAAGGTTCTTTCTTTCTTATTTTTCTTTTATGCGGCTGTCTGGAAGAAGAAGGGTCGAAATGAGCTAAGAAGTGAGAGAGCGGTCGTAGTAGTTGTACTGAGCCGTAATACTGATTGCGTCATGTTATGACATAGCGTGTTTGAGCTTTTGGCTACAAAAAAGCTCTTGCCTGGTTGGCTTCCCAACAATCTTAAAGATTCATATCTTTTTTCTCATGTCCTTTTTACCGTGTTGGGGTTGTAATATGAGAAGAAAATAAGACACCTGCTGCTGCTATTCTCTCTTTGTATTCTTTCTTTTAAGTGTGTCCAAACAGGATTAAGACAAGACTGTCCCTCCTCCTCCCTTTTATTCAAACATTGCACGCCACAACCACCGCGTCTTGCTAACACTATCGCCACCTCCTTTTCAAACCGTCTTTCATTCATCTACTTGGAAGCAAAGTACATAGAATTAATAGAATTGCTTGGAAGAACATGATAAAGCTAAACATGTTTATTATGTCATGCAATACGAGTAATAATGATATCCGATTTCTTTCATTTATATCCAAGTTGGACTTGCACGCAATATCTCAAAAAAACTTTACCACCTCGTAAGAATCTAATTCATTCATAATGTACTTGGAAGGAAGGAGGGCTACACTTGAAGAAACATGAAAATTATCGATCTCCCGTCTTTATTAATTTCCTATTGAAATATTATACAAGACCGGATGGATTGAGACAGTTTCTCATTTTTCTTTTTGTAAAGGAAATGGAAGGGCTCTGCTGATTTACTGTGGAAATGAAATATAAACGAAAAAACTGAGGAAGAAAGGGGCGTATATTTTTATTCGAGTCTCTAGATATGAGTAATACAAATAGCAATGCAGATTTTATAACAAAAAGCTGTGGTTTAATTTGTTTACTTAAGGAGGTGGATTACACTTTTTAGCACCATTTTTGCTCTTACGACGTAAATATAATCATTTGGTTAATTATTTACATTTTAATACAAATTTCAGTTTCATTTGCAAACCTTAAGCAAAAAACATTTTTAAACATCAAGCTAAATGACGCAGATAAGGGATAACTAAATGTTAATTAAATTAGCATCAACAATGCTGAAAATCAAATCTTTTCAAATAGTTATCAATCACGTAGAACGTATCTTTACCCAGGCATAAACCGCTCAAATATTTATTCTTGGAAATGGGGTTAGGTAAACAGACCAAAATATTGGTACGCTCTTTTTTAAAAAAAGTTTTGTCCCTTTTCTCTTACATGTTGATAATACGCAACATTATGTGATTTTGTAATTTTCTAATCTCTTTTAAAGTGTATGGAATGATGAAGGAAAGGAGGTGATTTGCAAATAATAGCGTGATAATAATAATAAGCGTGGAATAAAACAGGAAAAATATTACTTCACATTACTTTTACACGATTATGTACAAAACGGCTTATCGCCAACCTTTGCTGGCTTATCATCATCATTAAACGATTTTTGCGTTCATATCAGCGACCAAAGCAGTAATTTAATATTAAAAGGTAAGGTGAAAAATGAGGAAAGTAATCATGTAATACACAAAATAGAACAACGTTTTTGGTGTGATAACCGAATGATTAGGTATTTTCACCTTTTCTTCATCTTCCTTTCATCGCCGACATCATCATCCTCCCTCTCATAACATGCTGTTCATCTTATCTTTGCATATTGTTCATTCGTTTCATCCAGCTCTTATCAAAACACCTATTCTTTACTGTGCTGTAGTACAGACATATAGAGAGGAAAGCCACGTAACACAATCGTATCATTTCAATAGAAATTAGATATTACTTATTAACCTGCGATTCCTTGTAAGCGCAAAACGAAAACTCACGTCCATGTAGTTACTTAATCAGCAAAAGATTTATGACGAAGAGCAGAAAGCTGAAGGAGTACTTTATCCAAGATGTAGTTTTTGCAGAGAGTCAGTTGAAGGATTAGATGTCAAAGGGTGCACATGATCTTCAGCAAAAACTTTTAAAATTAAATCTTCAAAAAACATTTCATTGTAATAACTGAATTCAATATTACATAAAATACATTTTTAAAAAGAATTGTGACTCAGTGTGCGTGTGTGTGGCAGAACATAAGACAAAGTAGTCATGTACAACTCCTTCTGGACAATTTTATCAGAACAAAAAGAGTTTCTAAGCAGATGTTCCAGAAAAATAAATCATCTCTAAAAAAAACTTCTTTCACCCTTTCCCTCAAAACATTGTTTTTTGTGGTTTACTTGAAAATACGCCCGTATCATGTCATAAACTTCTGATATCGTATTAAGAAACAAGCCATTTGGGAAATTCATATGGCTCTATATATTATTGTGAACTACTGATCGTATAAAAAGTTTCAAATAAGAAAATCGTGTCACTTGTGAACTTGTCAACCTTTATCTTTCGTAAATAAAAGGACAATACTTTACTCCTTTTGCTCATCTGCATTCGAACCCTTTTAAGAAACTGAAACCTTTAATTCTTTGAGCTCGTGCCGGTTTGTTGTAGTTTTTGATTTTACTCATGTTCCGATTTTTACTTATGATTGGGGTAGAATACGGACCTTTCTAAGCAAATCTCTTGAAGATAAGAAGGGGAAAAAGTCGTCCAGCTGTGTATGAATGCTCGTGTTCCTTAATTCATTTCCAGCCAGCATTACTCTTTTTGTTCAACTTTATTAAGATGATCACCTTTAGCTCCTCGTTTAATATGTGCGTCTACTCCGATGATTATTACGATGAGCTTCGAAACAAAGACCAGGTGTGTGAGCTTAAGGCGAGAGCTATTGTTTCCTTATTCATATTCAGCTTTTTGAATTGATTTTTGTACTAGTTTACTTACTACTCATATATCCAAGTTCCTTTTTCCTTTCTTGCTTTATTTTCCGACTTTACCCCTTCACTTTTTTTACTCCAAAAAATTCTTTCCAGACCATTGATCATCATGAAGCATTGACAATATGATTGTGCGATGCGCAGCGTGTTTGTACGAAAATTGGAAATAAACCGATATCATCATAAACATCTTTCCTCATCCATCACAAAGAAACGTTTTGGTTTGTTTTCTTATTTTTCCATTTTTCTGGAAAATAATAAAGAAAACGAGAATTAAAGGTGTTTTGTCAGTCACCGTATAACTGTTAAATTAGGTCAAGAGGGATAATATTTTGTGGTCTAAAATTTCTTAAGCATGAATCAGCAGATGATGAGTTTAGATTACATAGATAAACTCAATAAATGGTTTGTTTTATCATTTTGGGTAGATAATAAGATTTTTCCTAGTAAAAATCGTAGAGAAAATGAGAATTGCTTGTAAAAATCAACTCAAGGTGTATTTAGTTACATCATTCATGTTTTAAGTGGTAAGATTTTCACATGAACAACTCAGCAGAATCGATTTTTCCTAAATGCGATGCGGTGTATTCTTTTAATTGATTGGCAGTAGTGTCTGCCTAAGAGGCTCGAATTTCGTGTTTTTTATTTAAACAATAAATGTTATTCTAGGTATATACCATTATGAACTGCCACTCCTGTGGAGTTTTACAGACCATTCAAATAGTAATATGAAAACCAAAACGGTGTTTTTAAGAAATAAGTACAATCGATTAAGTAATCAATTCAAAGTTTGCAGCTTTTTAAGTAAATCATAGTCGAACAAAAGAAAAATCTCCATTTATTCAGTAAATTTAGAGTAACAAAATCAATTCAGACATATTTTAAAATCTTTTCCAATACATGCAATTCTTCAATTTATCTATTTTTTGAGAAGCTATTTTGTTTTGTAGTAAGTAGCATGTGTCTAGTCTTAATTTTGCTCAACCACGAAAGAATCGCGACATGTTTTAGAAATGGACAAAATAGCAAAAGGATTTATTCTTTTTTATTAAAACATGCAAAACAGAAAAATATGAGTTTATCTAAAAAAGCGATCAACGAGAACAATAAAAAATTTCTTTATGGTATGTATTGATATGATGACCACCAAGTCAATATAAAGGAAGAACCTCGTTGAATAAAAGGAAATGATAGGGGAACACAAACATGGATTGAATGATTTATTATAGTGGCTTGTTTTCCTTATACTTAACTTCTAAGAGGAATTGTAAGCAAGCATATTATCTTATTTTTTGTCCAGAAAGTTTGCGGTTTCTGTCGCATATTAGGAAGCCCGATAATTGTGATAATGAAGGAATAGACCAATAACAATCATGGTCTAGAGAAAACAATATAATAATAATATGAATATTGTATGGTTTCTATTGAGAAAATGTTTTTTATTCTAAAAGGCTTAATCTTGGTTATTTTCTATTGATGTCAGTGAATAAAACCAACATTATTTTAATATCAGACCTTGATTTCCCCCTTTGTTCTTACAAGGTAGCTTTCTCCACGTAGTTATATGTTTTTTGAGTGACCATGTTACAATTATTATAAGGTATTTTTCAGTAATTTTCTTGAACAAGGAGGGCTATTTTTGTGAAGTTTTATATTTTTATGAGGAAGAAACCTTACGTTTCAAAAGGATAAATTTGCGAGCAACTATGTAATTTTAAACTATTTCCTCAATAATCTTTTCTGACATTAAAAGTTAAAAGGATTTGATGAAGGATTGATTTTCACGATAGGTAAAAAACCTGCCTGTAAGAAACGCTTTAAACCATTTACAAGGCTAACATAACTACTTTATGAAAAGTATCACAACACAATGACTGTCGCCAGGTTTTCTACGAAGAAAAAAGAGTGAAGTGCATTAAAGGTGGGGTGGTAGCAGGAAGAAGAAGATAATGACACAGGAGAAAAGTGATAGGGAAGCCTCCAGGAAAACTTCCTTTTGTTATGATATGATATCCTCCTTTTTCACTAATCGATTAATGCTTTCTTCGCCCTTTTAAAGTGGTGGTAATGGGTTGTCAGTAGTGGAGTCATCATTTTCTTTCTAAACTACTTTTCCTTTTGTGTTTTTAAACCAGTCTCTTCTGGTCTTCAATCCTCTTGCACGTAATTTTCTGCTTAGAAAGAGAAAGCTTTTCTTAAACTTGACTCTCAAGTGCTGTTGCAGCCATTGTATGCTATGACTTCCATTCTTTAGAGTAGTGGGTGGATGCAAAATGAAAAGATTTGTTGTTTTGTGTGAATCATCTTTGAAATATTTCTCCACGCAATATTTTATAAAATTTATTATTAACTTTACCTACATAATATTAGCAATCACTAGTATTTTAAAGATTTATGAATCGTGGTTAATGTTAAAGAAAAATGCTTATTTTGATGCCTTGCACAAAATGACATATTTGAATCAGTCTGTATATTTTGTAACATGCATAATCGTAGTGAATTACATTTTTTCAAGGTTCATCTTTTACGTGCTTATCCATTCAAATGATGGATCATATTTACGTGCATAATATTGAAAAATCGTAACATAAATATTTTATTGAATCAAGACCACATTTTTATGAGTTTTTAATGCTGAGGTTTAAAAAGTATATAAAAAAGCATATTCGAAGATCGCATTACATTCTCACAAGAGATGATTATGACTGTCATCACGGTATGGATTTTTTGAGTTGGAGTTTGTTTTGATGTACCAATGTGTGTTGTTTTGTGTCGTGTGCTCAATTGAAAGAAAACAAGGAAGCACCGACCGACTTGCTTGCTAACAGAAAAGCCAGAGAGCCTAACTGTAAATAACAATACAGGTCTTATACATAAAAGTAGGGATATGAACGAAACGGTGCAGTAGGCAACCTTAGCCTAGAAAATATTTCTACGCAAGCAAGCCAAAAACACACGCTATTTTCTTTAATCCATCCTTCTTGCCAGGAGGAAGCCAAAGCCGAGGCAAGTAAAGCGGGCTGGCGTTATTTTTTACCCGCCGTAAACTTTTACACTGACGCTACCACCACAGTTGCAGCAGCAAGTCTTCCTCCTGAAGAGTTTTATAGATTAGGGCTTCCTCTTTCTTTTTCATTCTTATTCTCCTCTACAAAAATATAAATTTCCTCCTCCTGTCCATCTGCTCATTTTCTATTGCTACCTCACTACCTAGCCAGTCTCTTTTTAAGGGGCAGATGTTTTTCTCGGATGATGGTGGTGATGAACCAAGAGAGAAAAGCAGAAAGTGTAGAGAATAGAATAATTTTTGTGTACAAAAAATCGGGCACATGCCATACTACAATTCTTATATATTGAGGAGGGCACACGCGTCATCCTTTGAACAGAAAAAGACCCTTCTTTTTAGCTAACAACCGAAAAACTCCTTTTTATCATAGTCATCATCATCATCATTACTACTTCACAAAAGAACTGGTTGGTCTTTCCAGATGCATAATGTGGAGAGAAAGAGAAGCAAAAGTGCATCAATGTCGCAGCAATGTATGCCATATAAGTCTGGAGACTATCCACGACTACTTCTCTTATTAATTCCCCATCTTTAAATCCTGTTTGCATTTTTTTCTTCCTCCTCATAAGCTACAAAGTGGAGTTAAATCTAGTTTTAGATTAGGGTTAGAAGAGCTCCTCCAGGTTTTTATTTTGGCTAAAACTTCGTAGTTGGGCAAATTGACAAAAAAAAAAGATTTTCTCTAAATTTTTTCCTTTTTGGTAGCGTCATCATCAAAATCATAATCATTTTGCTTGTCAAACAAAAGAAAAAGGCGACGACCGTCGTTTCTACTCGCACACGTACGTATGGAATAAAACTTAGAATTTAAGCTTTGCAATTTAACTACAAATGTAAAGAACACAAAAATCTTAGTCTAGAGAGAAATTACAAACGATTATAATGGAGGCAATGATGATGATGATCGTGTATATAAATTCTAATGCGCATTTATAATATGCACATTGATAAATGGATCTTTTTAAATGGGCATATCTTATATATTCAGGATTTGAAAATTTTTATTGAGAATCTTTTTGATTCTCTTTCTCTGTGGAACCTTTTCAGAAAGGACTGTATGCTGATCGTGTGCATGGCACACGCTCACCAACCTACACGGAGACAGAAAAGTAGCATATGATTACAGCGCAGATTGAAGCTGGTTGAGTTTTAGTTGCAATATAAGAAAGAGTGAATTTCAAGGGCAAATAATGGCTCTGAGGATGAACCTTTTTTCTTCTTTTGTTATGCAGAAAGAGAATTGAGAAAATGTAATTTGGAAGTGGTAGAGAGAGAAGAGTAGAAAAGAAAAAATTTTATTAGTCAAGCAAGAAAAGAAGGGATATTGATTTTTTCTCGGGTTTTTTGGATCTTCATCATCATCATCATATTTGAAAGGTCTTTGAAAGTAAATATAGAAAAGGAAAAAGTTTAGGTAGGAAAGGACCCTTTATTTTATTATTATTACGTCGACGAACATTTTCTCTGCAACGACGAGGAGGATGTTGCTGATGACGGTGATGAAGGCAAACAAAAGAAAAAGATCTTTTTTGAAAGAGAGAGACCGGATCACGATCCCTTTTTTGCATTTGCAATACATTTCATAAAGGATTGGGGAGGGTAGTGAGAGGGGAGATAGATCTTTGCTACCCGGGAAGGCAAAAAGGTACTCTCTCTTTCCTTTCCAGTCATAAAATTCCTGTTCTTTTCTTTTATAATGTTATTACGATATATTTCTCTGCTGCCCGTGCTCCTCAACTGCAAATCCGAAAAAGAACTTTGTAGAGAAAAGAAGCTTGAAAAAAACGGCAGATGTTCTTTGGTTTCTAAACGGGAGTGAGAGTGAAGAAAGCTTACGTAAAATCTTTTTGACTGGACAGTTAGTACGTCATGTTATATCATGAAATGTTGAGCAAAGAGAAATTCATCGGAGTTTGGTGGTAGTGAAATGATCATGATTATCATTACATAGTTCAGGGGAGCTCTCCTTAGCATTTAAATAGGTAGTAAGCAAGTTTAAGGATTGACATGAAATTTAAGAGTCCCTATTTTCCTCCTCTTGCTCTTTCCGACTCACTCTTATGCGAATTCATCATCATCAAACAAAACTTAAACTTGGCCTACATAGTTTTTTCGTAAAGGGAGAGAGAAAAATGTAGGGAAAGGAGGTGGAAGGGGAAGATAGAAAAAGAAGGAACATTATCGTGTTTTATTTTTGTATTTTCCTATAAGTTTAGAAAGGGAATGTATATCTGAAAAGTGGCGGTGGTGTTGGCGGTACGGTGGTTGATGTTACGTTCTCTTCGTCAATGTTGCTGAGTGAATAATATTCCTTTGAAATAGTCCCTTGAGGGGTAATAGCGTGGTTTGCTTCTATTAGTTTTCTCGGGGATTTTTTTTTCATACGGCTCAAAGCGTTTACTACTACTTACTAAGAAGTGAAAAGAATATTTATAAAACTTTTCGTAAATGATTTTCGAAATGCGTAGAAGTAGAAGCAGTACTGGTTGTGGTGATATGATGGCGGGTGGTAGTTTTTTTACTATGCCGGAGTGGATCAACGTGACTGTACCATTTTCCGATATTTTTCCGTATTCCGCCTTCTTCCTTCCTTTTCTACTTTGATACCCTCTTGTGTAGCTTTTTAATGCGCGATTTTTTTGGGGTTGGTAAAAGGAACCATGGCCTAGGAGAACTTTTTTAATATGGGCAAAAGAGAAAAATAAAAATCTAACTGAAGAAAAATAGAAAAGTGAAAGAGAGAAGGGGGAGAGAAAAAAGCTTGATTTTGTTACAAAAGAGTTTCTTTTTTTCAAAAGATGAATAAGAAAACGTACAAATGAAAAAAGCTAATCTTTGTTGACAATCTGACGTTTTCTATTTAGACATGTGTTTTGGGATTAAAAAAGATGGATATTTTTCTGCTATCTTATTTCTCGGACTCAAAACAAATGAAAATCTTTTACTGCGATTCTTTATCGGTTAAAAAATGGTTGTAGAATGAATTGCATAAAAATGATTGGGAATGAAGATGAATGTGAGGGAAAGTGTTCTATCAACTTGTATGAAATATTTTATCGAGAGCTTATCTTGGAAGGTGCATCGCAAAATAATGGAATATAAATTCACTCGTAATTATTATTATTACAATTCATAGCACTGGCCAAAAAACTTTGTGCGTCAGCTGCCCACTTGCAATATGTTTATGCGTAAAGGAAGAAATCTAAATTTTTCATTTCAATGTCATTTTTTCTTTTATTGTTTGGCCAACAATGAGCAGGGGCAAAGCGCAGGACCTCTTTCTTCAAGTCTGCAGCTGACTTAAGTTTACAAACAAAACTCACATGTTTCCCCTCTTTCTTTAACATGACGAGCGAGGTATAAGCATAAAAATAACTAATGCAAGTGTTGTGTAGGGACTTTTAAAAATTTACACTTGCTTGCAAGAAGGCGTCATCCACCTCGTCATCATCCTTTTCCTTCTTCTGCAATTTCACAACTTCCTTTCATTTTCACTCAAATGAGTGAGCACGAATGAATGAAATTCCTCTATAAAAATGGGAGAGGTGTGCTAAGGAGGATGGATGATACTTTGATGACGATATGATCGTCAGGATAGAGTCTCCAGTTTTTTAAAAGACACGACTTCCTTTTCCGATAAAATGAGTCATACATTTTTCATTCATTCATTCATTTTTAAAAAGTATTTTAAATAGAGTTTAAACTTTTTCATGTGGAGTATAATAAACAATGTTACGTAAGAGGTAAGTTGGGCATATATCCGTCTTCTTCTTCTTATAAAACGCACCCAACCGTACTTACAGGACACGGGGACATCCATCCGTCCACCTCCACGCTAAGGTGCAGTATGATGATGATTTTGATGAAATGGACACGCTAAACAACTCTTATGGTCTTTCAAGTGGCAACATTGTTTCCCCAATTAAGTTTCCCTTCCTTTCCCTGAGTAAAAACTTAAGGGCTTTAAAAAGTATGACATCATACATGGTCCAAGGAGCACATAAAGGAATACACATATTTATTATGAATTAACTTACACGTAGTTTTATTAAAGGTTCTGACCGCACAATATATCATTTTCTGGGGAAGATTATTATTTACCTATGCATGCGGAAACGAAAGGAAGTATTGCATGAATTAATAAATAAACATACTGCAAAGCCGTGATGTAGAGAGTCGATTTAATATAGACCGTATTTTAAAAAGAACTACAAAAAAAGGATTTTCGAACCGTTATGTCAAAGAGCTAGACCGAATAATCAGATTATTTGGACTAGTTGAATGCCATAATTCATGGCTATTTTTGTTATCTGTATAGAGGAAGCGCCCATAAGGAAATAACATTTATAAGAACTAACACCCTCAATGCAGTTACAATCATGTGGTAATTCCCATAAAGAGATTAATCCCATTAACTAAAAATTCCCCCTGGCACAAAGGTAGCACAGAAAATGTGGTAACTACCATAAAGAGGTAACATTCATAAAAAGGTAACATTCATAAAAGGATAGCAATCATCAATTCCCACCTTTACTTCCCATCTCTTAATTCCCATCTAAAGTATCCCCCTCATCCACCAAAGTATTTCCCTTAAGTCTCCACCTCAAGTAGCCACCTCAAGTAACCACCTCATGTATCCACCTTATGTAGCCACCTCATGTATCCACCCCATGTATCCACCTCAAGTATCCACCTCATGCATCCACCTCATGTAGCCACCTCAAGTATCCACCTCAACTATCCACCTCAAGTATCCACCTCATGTATCCACCTCAACTATCCACCTCAAGTATCCACCTCAAGTATCCACCTCACGTATCCACCTCAAGTATCCACCTCAAGTATCCACCTCACGTATCCACCTCAAGTATCCACCTCAACTATCCACCTCAAGTATCCACCTCATGTAACCACCTCAAGTATCCACCTCAACTATCCACCTCATGTATCCACTTCAAGTATCCACCTCATGTATCCACCTCAACTATCCACCTCAGGTCACCTTTTGATACCCATTAACTTCCTCCGACCTTGTCGCTTAAGCAAATGTCCATTTGAGTACCATTTACATTGAAGCAGTCGAAGCAAACTTACATCATTCATTGACCATAGCAGTTTACCAATGTATGAGATAAATAATCTCACAATGCCCCCACTATCACATAAGCTGTAAGCGCCAAGACCGGCAGTTTGAATATGCATTCATCTTTCATCTAAAGATTCGGTACACGAGGTAAGGGAGTAGCGATTATTAAATCGACTAATAAAGGAAGGAAACGAATAGGAAAAATAAACCTGGGAAGAAAAATTTAAGTAAAAAAACTTATACGCAGAACTTTTCATGCGTATAAAACTCAAACTTGTCAGTAAAAAAACAAGGCAAAATTTAAACATTAATGTAAATATTTTGTCATTATGCACATACTATTACCGTGAACATGAAGAACAAGTTTTTATTTTAGGGATGTTTGGCCTTTATTTATGATCGGTGATCAAATGCTTACAAAACATCGTAGAGTATACTCTACATACATTCAGAGACGCATCATGATAATGACAACGGAACTTGGCTTCCGGAACTTATTATAGAAGAGAGAAGGGAAATTTTTGAAAGTTCAATGCAGCTTAAATGGGTAGGTTGGCGTGGGTGTGTGTTTCCATTACTTTTGTTCCTGGTATTCCTCTTAAATTTGTGGTATGGTTTCCCCCTACCAGTTTGTGTGGAGCGCTTTGTTCCCAACATTCTCACGGATACTTTGGAGATAGTAAACTTGAATGCATAAAAATGCGATCGTAATCGATGATGTTAATGAACGTGCATGCTGATTGTTGAACCTTGGAATAAAAAAGTTTACTAAAAATATATACTGCAGGCTGCTGGCTTGAATTTTGCATAAGTTACAAAACAAGGATTTTTTGACTTTTTGTTTTTATAACTAAGCCTTGCATATGACTTTTGTATCTTTGCTATATACCTACTTAGAAAAAGACGTGTTGCGCCCTTTTTCCGATCTCTTCCAGCATGGGAATGAGCAAGTGAAGGATTTTACACGGCTAATTTCCTATTTTGTCAGCAGAATCTAAATCAAAATAATAAATTGAGCAAGATGTGTGATAGGAAACGGGGAGAAAAAATCTTATTTAAATCAGCCCATATTTTTATTCTGATCCACAAATTTTATAAACATATAAATCTGACTTGCAGAAATCTACAACAAGGACATATAAATATATTTCATGCAAGTTTCTATTACGCACTTGAGTTGTGTCATGATACGTTTATTTAATGAGCTCACTCATCGCTCATGCTCACCAGCTCAAGTTACACATTACTCAAACCATCATCATTTTTAGTAGAGATCCTCATTATGTCATGTGTGGTTAAGAAAATCGTACATGAACACTTGTCTGCTCAGTCAGTAAAATCTATATATGTACACTTAAGTAGCTCATCTTGAAAATGATTCTTCTTCAAGATTATACAGTCTCTTTCTACTTCTATTAATAATCCTAAATAAATTTATGCACATTCGTAGAATTAGGATAAGTAGTTATTTGACTCAAGTAATTTCTACGCTTGTAAATGAGGAAAATGTTTAAATTTTTTGTTATTAAGAGAGAGAAGACGGACTTGTTAAAATACTGAGAATGAGACTCTAAGGACAAACACATTTATTTATTTGGCAGAGATAATCATGAGGGTTTGCATTTGGAACAAGCAGCGCTATTAAAATTTTATATTTTTTCATGATGATGATGAATCAAACTCTCATCTCAAACTTGATGTGCAATATTGTCTTAATCTGGACTCATCAAATGAGACGGTGTCTGGATGGTAACTCTCTTTCTTGTTATTTTGGATGGACACGAGTCTAGGGAGAACTCTTCTTATGGTTTGAGTAGAAATCTAGACTCTCTAGAGAGAGGGAGAATACTAGGCCAAAAACAAGGCATGATGATTAAAACGATGATGATTTCTCTGTGCTCTATTGTCTACAGACAACTAACTATTCTCGACTCTCTCTTAAGGAGGATGTGGGACTTCCTTTTTAGACTCAATTTAAAAGTAAATCTTCTTAAATTGGTGGGAGAAATAATCGTATGAATTGGTAATGCCAAAGAGGGATGATTTTCTATACGGGAGCTCCTTTACAGTTCTTTGTCTCAACTTTTAAGAATTGCTTTTATTCTCAGGGAAGTTGTCTTACAAGTTCCCTCCTTAATTTCTTAAATTTTCTTATTCAGCATTCTGGGTTTCTTGTCCGTTGTTCAATTCGGAACCAAGACATAAGTTACCCCACTAATTTTTTTACTTCTTCGGTTTCTTTCATTTTCAAATTGAATTTTGTGGAAACACCTGGACCGTATTACATGCCCGCATCCTCCGCTTCATTACAATTTACTATCATCATCGTAACCATGCTCACTTAACTTGATAATCGTATTATATTGTTCCCCGATAACATTTCTTTTTGTCCGTTGACAAGTCAGAAAGTCACACGAGAGAGTAGGAGGAGGAAGAAAGGGAAAAGATTATTGTTCAAAGTTGAGAAGCTTCCCCTTTTCTATTCCGCTCACTTCCTTCCGAAACAGTCAAACTTCTTTTAGCTTAGGAAAAAGGCTGAAAACTCAAAAAGCTTAACTGTTTCGTGAACAAGTTTTAATTTTATCTCTTTTGATCAGCGATAATGTTGATGGTGAGGAGTTTTGCTCGTGCCTTATGAGAAAACGGTCGAGTTTATTTCCGGCTTTACAGTTAATATCGTTCCAAGTATGATTAATGTTGTTGTGAGAGGAAGGGAAAGAAAAGATAGTCTAAGTAGAGAGGGTGTCCATATTTTAAACCTTTATTTTTCTTCCTCACCTGCGCTCAATGAAGCCTCTCTACTACTGGAAAAGCAGTGTCTTGTGTTTCCGAAGCATATGGACATTTTATGACCAAGGTAAATAACGATCGCATGCGTTTTTCTTCTCATAAGCTTTGTTTTACCTGAACGGAGAAAAGAGGTAAACTGATTGACTGACTGAATAATAGCAATGATCAATTGCATGAATGATGTTCTCTTTCCGAAAATGCACATTACTTGGTTTTAACGGTCGAAAAGTTGTCGAAAACTCATTTACTACTCCGGAAGGAAATTAGTGAGAAAAGAATGAACGGACAAATGCATTATATAATAAGACGTTAAAATAATTTCTCCATCTTTTCTCTTTTTATGGTATTTTGGTGTTATTGAGCCATCATCATTTTCATTTCAACACAAATTTATTATGCTTTGCTTAAATTAAGTAAAAGAAATTGGGTTTTTTACAGAAAATGATGCTTACATCTTTCTGAGCAGAAATAATACTTATTTTAATGGCAATAGAGGTGATGAGGATGACTCATTCGTTTCTTTTCTTAACTAACAGAGCCGTCGTCGTTAAACCATGTAATTAAACAATGCACATGGATATTCTCTTGTTCCTAATTCATTTTGTAAGATCATCGTCATAAAGAAAAGCGGAGGAGGGCGAACTAATACTGGAACCTTCTACCTTTACCCGTTTCTGCCGTTTAAAAGGAAATAAAAAGCTACAACAAACTTTTACTTTTTATTGACACAGTTGATAGCTCCGTCTGTTGTTTTTTCTCCTTTTTTCTCTTGTTTT